>CM042176.1:55611399-55656399 GCA_023376005.1 Doryteuthis pealeii
AGAGAGATGGGGGTGCTCAACGATAACCACCCACGTTCCTGGTCGGCGATTTTCCCGTTTCACGAGGGCGGAAGATTGTGACGAATCTACTCGCACCTCGGGGTGCTCGCGTCCCGTCTGTCGGCAATCACGAGTGTATGGGTCCTGAAGGTCGGCCCTTCACCCTGTCGAAGACGGATTTTTATTCCTCAGACCTACTCTTTTTACTAACGGCGTCAGCTGTCCTGTCGATGAGTCCAGCCAGATGGACGTTTAAGCACGGAATGCGCTTTCGCATGGCCTCCACTTCTAAAATTGCCATGCGTTCGAATTGATGTGTTGTGCAACGCCCACTGCCGATTTGAATGTGCGATCATATTCCACGCACCTGCACGCACTACAGGTGTCCGCGTTCCGAAAACTAGCGGCGGCCCCTGTCGAGGGGCAGTCATTATCATTGTTAATGTCACTCATGACCGCTTGATAGATACGATCGGGTGGAACTAGTACCAAACTCTGAAAGGCAACACTAAGGGTGCCGCTTCCTTGCCATCAGCGTTTGGCTGGACAGCCAGGGAGGACTTTGAGAGTAAAAGTAGACCCTTCCTTAAGGCCGCCCACCCGGCGGGAAACACGAGGAGGTAGCTGCTCTGGCGCACTACTCTTCCCCATTAAGAGAGTCATGTCATAGTTACTCCCGCGCTTGGTTGAATTTCTTCACTTTGACATTCAGAGCACTGGGCTTTTAGGATGAATCAGGTATACTTTACTGCCATTATAATATTTTTTTGTTTTATGTTTTGTAATTTTATTTGTGGTTTTTGTGTGGATTGGCTCACCCATATGCCGCATTCACCGGTGAGCTCATTTTAGTTGTCTTCCTACAGATCATATAGGACATCACAGATACGTGTCTGTTTGGGATTAGTCCTCGGGCTTTTAGGGATGCGTATGACTTAAAGCCATGGTACCTCTCCAGTTAAATGTAAGGGCCAGTACTACAACCGTAAGGGCCAGTACTACAAGGAAGTAACACACTTCAACAATGGCGCATTTGTGTATTTACTACACTTCGCTTGATGGAGTCTCTCTAGTGTACCTCTCGCAGTATCGACTCGTGGTAACGAGCAAAACCGGACAATGTCTGGAGGGGCGGTTCCTTTCGAGGATAGGTCGGCATGCCCGTAAGTCAGAAGTCTTCCGTTTCTTTCCTGCGGCATCGGCCGTTTGCCAATAAGTCCAGCCAAGTGCACGTTTAGGCGCGTGATACGTCTTTGTATGGTCTCTGCTTCTAATAAGCTTTCTTACTATTCCCCCCTGACCTTCAGGGTTAGGATTTAACATGACTCTAGTATACTTTACGGGATGATTCTTTAGAGATTAATCAGGTATATGTTACTACTGCCATTTTGCTAATATATTTTTGGAGATTTTTTGATTTTGCACTTTTTTTTGTGTATTTTTGTGCGGACAAGCTCACCTATATGCCGCATTCCACGGGGAGCTCTTGTCCACTTTTCTGGGGTGGGTATCGGAATCCTACCCGCAACTTCTTTCACGATTTTGCTGTGGGTATTCAAATTGCTGATATAGTGCGTGTGATGCGGTCGTGGTAGTTTATAGCGTCCCGTAGTAGGGAGCCCTCAACAAAAACTTTGGTTATTGTGTGTATGTGATGTGATTGCGCGTGTCCGATAGCCTTTAATCTCCAGTAGGCTGCAAGCATCTTGGCCGTTTTCCTACAGATCATATAGGACATAACGGACATGTTTCTGTTTGTTATTAAGCCGCGGGTCTTCAGCCATGGCCCCTCGCCAATTGAAGGTAAGGGCCAACACCTCTACTTTCTTCCCCGGGTGTATCGAGGAAACACACTTCAGCAGTGGCGCGTTTGTATATTTTGAACACTTTGCCTGATGGAACTTCTCTAGGGCACCTCTCGCATTATCGGCCCTCACCTGTGCATCTATGACGTAGCACTTTTGCCCGGTGGTGACGAGTAAATCCGGCTTTTGTAAACCAGATAATGTCTGGAGGTGCGGTTCCTTTTGGACCTGGAACCTTTTGCGTCTCAAGGCACACTCCATATAATCGTGGCGCTGGACTCGTAGACCGTGGGTGGCAACGCACCGTTGCACGACGTGACCCAGAGAAACTCGCTCCGCATCGTGAGTACACATAACATTAACATTACGGCTTCCCCGAGATTGTCTCTGTGGGTGTAGGCATACACCCTAGCCGAACTTTGACTGCCTGCTGAAAATCATAGCCGCTGTTGGTATGGGCTAGATTAAGCAGCCATGGACTACATGAGGGGACTCTTCCAATTCCCTTAAGGCCCGTGGTGTCACAGTGGGCATACAGTTCTTTTTCCCCTTCGGGCGTTACACCTTCAGGTACACGATCGGCGTACGGGGGAACCATTAAGCGGACGATGGAAGGGACTGCACAATGGCCTGGCCGTCCTCCTAGTCTCTGATGCCAGACACATTGAGGAGCCTCGTCTGCTTCAACTGGGGTGAGAGGGCCAGCGTGGCTGGAATTCCGAGGCCCCCGACTTTAATGGGTGAGTTTATTGCCAGGTTTGGCAGACACAGCCATTTGCGGATGTATCCGCGGACAATGATGTCAAACGCCTTGAGGCTGCCCTTGGAATGTGTGCTAAATGTAAGGATGTGCGACAAACGAGGCAATAGATAGTTCTGCAAGAGAACATATTTATCAGGGGTGAGGGGATGAGACGGCACTTATTGGGGTTTATGCAAAGCCCCAACCTCTCCAAGGAGCGGACCAGCCGGTCAACTCAGTCCTGCAGTGTGGCGATGTCCGGGGCAAAGAGAGCCATGTCATTGGCATAGACTAGCCTCTCCGAGCACAGCCTCAGTGTCCTTAGAATCGTCATTCAATGCTTCATCGAGGGCAAGGTTGAACAACGTCGGCGACAATGGGTCACCCTGTTTGATGCCTCGTCCACTTGGCTGAACAAAGTCGTTTCCAACGATGAGTTGGGAGGCCTCCATGCTTGCCTTAAGATAGGAAACCATCATCGCCGGAACCCCTCGACGCAGCATAGACTGATAAAGAGCTTTTATGTGAGACACTGTCAAAGGCCTTCTTGAGGTCAATAATGAGGGCCACCATTTCCTCATGTTTACCCCATGCCTCATGTAGAGTTCTCTGCATTTTCAGCAAGTTGTACGCGACTCCGTCTAATGGCTTGAATCCCACTTGATCTGGATGGTTTGCAATTAGGCCCTCGAACCGATGGGCCAGAGCTCGGTGAAGCACTCTGACATGAACTTCCCAACCGAAATGGGACGGTATTCGAGGGGGGAAGACGGAGTCTTGGTTTTCGGTATAAAAGTAACTCTAGAATTGTATGTCCTCGCGGGCAGAGCCTCTGACCCCCGGACCATCATCATGTTCAACAGCACGGTAAGGTGTGCCGTGGACTTGGCCCGGATATCGTTCAGCCTATATCCGTCAGGTCCTGGTGCAGAGTTCCTGGTTTTTTCGGAGTGCCAGGTCTACCTCAGTCAGCTTTAGCGGGGACATCAAATCCCAGAAACCCTCCGCGGGGGGCTGGGCCGTCTCACACTGCAGGTTTACGTCGAGGTCGCGCCTTTCGAGGATAGGTCTCCATTCCCTCAAGAAATCAGCAGGGGTAAAGGTCTCTGTCTTGGATAGGTCCTCGTATGAAGAGTTCCCATCCAGTACCCTTTCCTCGACTGTCTTAGGGCTCCTGTGAAAGGTTGCTTGAGGTACCGGTATACTTCTGGCTAGGCTGAAAAGGGGGGAGTCATCGGTCAGGCTATCAATGTATCGGTATATGTCCACTTCTACGGTCTCACTTCTGTCATGATCGGTATCGGTGGCAGGGGCGCCGTCGGTTCAGAGATGGTCGGGGAGGGTAATCGATCGCCGGTAGGTTGGGGGGGATCATACGAACCGAACCCCGCGTCCTGGTCCAAGGGGTTGGACTGCTCATCAGCTGCTGAATTTTTCCGCCGCCATTAATTCTTCGTTCTTAATGCGAAGGCGTTTCGCTCGAATAGCGGTATACGAACGACCGGGTAGTTTACGTGCCAACTCCCGTGTAGAGGTTTTAGGGCCCGCATTGTAGATAAGGTCAATCTCCCACTGCGTCCAGCACGAGCGCTTAGCTTTGCCAAGCACCCCTGTTGGCCGTGGCAGGTGATCTCCCTCAGATGTTGATCGTGCCGAACTACTAACTCGGGGGGGATGAGGGCAGGGGGCCAACGGTCCCACCCACGTTCCTAGTCAGCGACTCTCCTCGTGTCATGAGGGCGGGAGATTGCACAGAATCTGTATGCACCTCGAGTAGTTCGCTTCCCGTACTTGTGGGGGGGGGGTCTGTCCCGAGTATGTGGCGTCCTGAAGGTCGGTCTTTCACTTCGTCGAGGATGGTTTTATATTCCTCGGACATCCTCTTCTTCTTAATGGTGTCGGCTGTCCTGCCGATGAGTCCAGCCAAATGGACTTTTAAGCATGGTGTGCGCTTTCGCATGGCCTCCACTTCTAAAATTGCCATGCTCTCGATCTGGGTCCACGTCCATCTCTGACACGGCCTGCGCCGCGCCTGCTCATTTGTTATACGTTCCAACTTCAGCTGATTGTATGCTGAAGGGTGGGCATGCCATGCCGCATGTGTTGCGACACGCCCACTGTCGATTTGAATGTGCGACCACATTCCATGCACCTGCATGCACTACAGGTGTCTTCGTTCCGAGAACTGTCGGGGGGGGGCAGAGTAATTATCATTGTGAACTTGACTCATAACCGCTTTCTAGTACGATTGGGTGGAACTGATACCAAACCCCAACAGGCGACACTGAGCGTTTGGCTGGACGACCAGGGAGGACTAGAGAGTAAAAGTAGACCCTCCCTTTCGGCCACCCACCCGGCGGGAACCACGGGGAGGTAGCTGATCTGGCGCAACTATTCTTCCCATTAAGAGAGTCATAGTTACTCCCGCCGTTTACCCCGCGCTTGGTTGAATTTCTTCAGTTTGACATTCAGAGCACTGGGCAGAAATCACATCGTGTCTAGGCTTAGGTACAATTCCCTTGACCTCCAGGGTTAGGACTTAGGATGAATGAGGTATACTTTAAGGGATGATTCAGGTATACTTTACTATACTGCCATTGTAATATTTTTGGGATTTTCTGATTTATAATTTTTTTTTGGGGGGGGGGGGGTGTTTTTGTGCGGATTGGCTCACCCATATGCCGCATTCACCAAGGAGCTCTCATTCGCTTTTTTCGGGAGGGTGTCAAAGCGGTTGACACCTGGCGGATCCTACCCGCAACTTCTTTTGCAATTTTGTTGCGGGTGTTCAATGTGCTTGATAGTGTGAATGTGTGTACAAAGTGCGATGGCGAGGGATATTTATAGTGTCCCCATAGTAAGGGGGACGTCTAAGGGGGGCTATCGGAAAAAACGGGTGCCGTGTTACATGAACAGATCAACGGGCTTCTCACTAAAACCTACGACAAAAAAAAAGAAAGAAAGAGAAACGGACGCATCAAAGAAATAAAAGATCGACCCGACAAAAGATAACGAACTGGGATGCTTCAAGAAAAACTTTGAGCATTGTGTGTATGCGATGTGATTGTGCGTACCCGATTACCAACAGTCTCCAGTAGGCCGCCAGCATTTTAGCTGTTTTCCTACAGATCATGTAGGACATCACGGATACGTTTCTGTTTGAAGCTGCGTGTCTTCAGGGATGTGTATGATTTTACAGCCATGGCCCCTTCTCCAATTAAATGTAAGGGCCAGTACCTCCACCTTCTTCCCCGGGTGCATCGTGGAAACACACTCCAGCAGTGGCGTATTTGCTACATTTGGCTTGGTGGAATCTATAGAGCATAGACTCTCGCATTGTCGGCCCTCACCTGCGCATCAGTGACAAAGCATTTCTGCCTGGTGGTGACGAATAGATGCGGCTTTGTAAACCAGATGACGTCTGGAGGTGCGGTTCTTTTTTGGATCTGGAACCTTTTGCGGGACAAAGCACAATCCATATAGTCAACGACATCATTGTGGCGCCGAACTCGTAGGCTGTGGGTGGCAACGCACCGCTGCGAGAGATGCCCTAGAGAGACTCTTTCGCCATCATGTGCACACGTTGTATTTACCATATGGTTTCCCCGAGATTGTCTTGTGGGTGTGGGCATACACCCGTGCCGAACCTTGACTGCTTGTTGGAAATCATGGCTGCTGTTTGCGTGGGCCAGATTAAGCAGCCACTAACTACATGAGGGGACTCTTCCAATTCCCCTAAGTCCCACTGTGTCGCGGAGGGCATAAAGCTTTGGTCAACGCCCCTTCAGGTACAGGATCGACTTTGATCGGTGAATTTAATGCCAAATTTTGCACATCCTTAGGCAGGCACAGCCATTTACGAACGTATCCGCAGATTCTGATGTCGAATGCCCGTAGGCTGCCCTTGGTGTGGTTCCCATCCAGCACCCTTTCTGCAACTGTCTTAGGGCTCCTTCATAAGGTCCTCTTGAGATATCTATATATCTCGGCCTTCTGACTTCTCCTGGACCTTATTCCGAGCTTCACCAAGGGCTGCCGCAATCCTGCTTTGGTCATGCTCCTCTTAGGGAGCAACAGGTCGTACAGATCTTGTAGTGGCGCTTCACCGGCCACTACTTTTTTGGCTAGGCTTCTGGCTACTCTGAGACCTTAGCCTAAGCTTCACCAATGGCTTCCGGTCTTTCGCAGTGCCAGGTCTACCTCAGTCAATTTAAGCGGGGACATCAACTCCCAGAGCACATCTGCAGGGGGCTGGGCCTTCTCACGCTGCGGTTTTGCTTCTTGACCACACCTTTCGAGGATAGGTCGCCATGCCCATAAGAAGTCAGCAAGGGTGAAGTTGTCCGTCTTGGATAGGTCCTCGTAAGACGAGTTCCCATCCAGCACCTTCTCTTCAACTGTCTTAGGGCTCCTTCGAAAGGTCCTCTTGAGGTATTGATATATCTCAGCCTTCTGACTTCTCCGAGACCTTATTCTGAGCTTCACCAAGGGCTGCCGGATACCTACTTTGGTCACGCTCCTCTTAGGAAGCAGCAGGTCATACAGATCCCATAGTGGCACTTCACCGGCCACTACTTTTTTTGGTTAGGCCGAAAAAGGGGGTCATCATCAAGGCTAACAATATACCGATTTATGTCTTTCTCGATGGTATGCCTACAGTCACGTCCAATGTTAAGGTCAGGGGCTCCGTCCTTAATCTCAATGGGCTGAGCCTTCTCATGCTGCAGGATTTTGTCTAGATCTCACCTTTCCAAGAAACATCTCCACGCCTGCACAAAATCGGCAGGAGCAAAGTTGTCCATTTGGGATAGGTCCCATCCGACACCTTTTCTGCTATTGTTTTAGGGCTTCTACGAAAGGTTCTTTTTAAGTACCGATACACCTTGGCCTTCTGGCTTCTCCTGGACCTTACCCCAAGCTTCACCAATGGCTGCCGGATATCTGCTTTGGTTGTGCTTCTCTTAGGAAGTAGCAGGTGGTACAGATCCCATGGTAACCCTATTGCCCTTATGGCAAGCCCCAACCCCTTTTTATCATATGGGTGCTAGAAGGCGGTGGCTGCGGGTCTACATGTCCTGGGAATGACGTTAAACTCTATCTGATGGTGAGGTTCCAGTTTTGGAGGTTTGGGGAATGTGGAGCACCCCTTCATCACCATTGCTCCCTAGTCCAGTCTGGCCCGGAGTGGTAGTACCTGTTAGGGTCCCATCTATGGGTTAAATAGAAAAATGTATTTATAAACAAAATTGTATTATCCATTATGAATTGATTTATTTCAAAACTTTATCGGCATTAAATGACCCACTGAGGTTGATATGCCGTAAAACAAAACAAAACAAACAAACCATGGTATATTTTCTATCATGTCTGGGTTTTGGTCAGGGTCTCTGACCGTGGGTGGGGAGGGAGATTGATTATTGGTGTTCTGGGTTGAGGGGGGGGTCATGTGACTCGAACACCGCCCCAGGATAGACTGTTCATTGGTTAGCGAATTCGCTGCGGTTGTCAACCCTTCATTCTTTAATCAAAGTTGTTTTGCTTGTATCGCGTTGATCGAGCAATTAGGTAGTTGGCGAGCCAACTCCTGATTGCAAGTAGAGGGGCCCGCGCTGAGAATGAGTTTAATCTCCCACCATGTCCAGCAAGAACGCCTGTATGCCTCAGCATCAGGCCCTGTTGCTGTGGCCGGTGAGCGATCCGCTTGAGTGTGTTCTGGGCATCAGCTCCGGCGATGCTCTTCGTGTCGCGAGGGCAGGAGATTGTGTCGGATCTGCCTGTACCTTGAGGAGCCTGTGCAGAAGGGGCGGACAGGGCAGCGGCCCGCCTACTGGAGGCCCCGTGTGTGTGGGGCCCTAGGGTCTGTCTCTTCACCATATCAAGGACAACTTTATAGTCCTCTGTCTTCCTTTTCTTTCCGATAGTGTCAACTGTCCTACCAATGAGTGGACGTTAATGCGCGAAATGTAACCGCAGACTTTGATGTTGAATGCCGAAGGCTGCCCTTGGTATGCCTGCTAAACGTAAGTATATGTGACAAACGAGGCAATAAATAATTCCTCAAGAGGATATATCTGTTCTGCGACTTCGGGGGGGGGGGCCACATCTAGACAACCTAGCGTATCATCAGGGTCTAGTGGGCTGTTGATGACTCCCCTGTGTCCGAACCGCATACCTAGGTATGGGAAGCAGTCCGTTTGGCCAACGACTCGCACTTGTGCGTGACTGATGATATACTTCATACCCGTCCTTATATAAATTAAATGAACTATTTGAAATATTTTCATGTTTAACTAAAGCAATTAAGCATTCCTTCCTTAGAGCAAGTGTAAAAATATTTATTCTCTAATGTAATGCCCTAATTCCAACAGAAAACAGCTCTGTAAATAATCATTGGCCATAGAACCACTGTATAAGTGGAGTTGGCATAAAAGCATGGATTCAAGCATTAACATTTTCCATATCCAAGAAAAAGATTATGTCTAGTTAGGATAGTAATAAGAGTCAGAAATGTAACCCGGTTTGAGGAGTAATTATCATTGGCAGAATGTGGTAACAATAGTCCAATAACAAATGTATTGAGAAGCCAAGAAAACTTGTGGGAAAAAGTTGGCTTCAGTTAGGTAGTTAAATCAAAACAACTAAGTTACTTAAATCTATAAAGTAAGAAGGGTTGAAGACCTTGAACAAAAATGAGGGAAACAAAGAGCAGTCAAAAAGATACAATTCATACTGGAAACAATGTTGAATTTCAAGTGGAAATAAGGCAAAAGGCTGATGATACATTGTTATATTTTTGGGTTTTATGTTTTATAATTTTTTTTGTATTTTGTGCGGATTGGCTCCCCCATATGCCACTTTCACCGGGGACCTCTAATTCGCTTTTATAGGGTGGGTACTGGGGCGAGCGATACCTTGCGGATCATACCCACAACTACTTTGCAATTTAGTTGTGGGTATTCAAATTGCTTATTAGTGCGATTCAGTAGACCCCCCGGAAAATAAAAGGTGCCATAGCACATGGTCGGATCAACGGGATTCCCACTAAAAACCTACGCCCTCGGAGAGACGACAAAAAAATGGTAAAAAGCGGCCAACAAAAGAAAAAGAGAAACGGACGCATCAAAATAATAAAAGAAAGACCCTGTAAAAGAAAACGAATTGGGACGTCTCAAGAAAAACTTTAGTTAGTGTGTGCATGTGATGTGTTTGCGTGTGTCCAAGAGCCTATAATCTCCAGTAAGCCGCTAGCATTTTAACTGTCTTCCTACAGATCATGTAGGACATCCCAGATACGTGTCTGTTTGTGATTAGTCCACGGGATTTCATAGTTACTCTCGACCTCATCCAGCAATTGTCCATTATTGTATTTCCAACACTTCTAGAGATGAAGGCCTCACACTCGTCCATTAATATCACACTTTTTAGCTGTGGTAATGAGTAAATCCGGCTTTTAGTGTCTTGATATCAGTATAATAGTTTATCCGAGTTGGTGTGTAACTTAACCATTCGTCACGGTACCATATAGATATATTTGTTACGTCTTACTCTGGTCTATTCTTCCGGCCGTCTTCTGATCGTCTAGTCTTCTGTCATCTATCTTGGTCTGGTCTTTCTTATCTGGGTTCCGTGTCTGGTTCTGCTAGGGACCATTTCTTATCAGAAGCCTTGTGTCATTGTTAGCTTTTAGTAATAACAACAAGACTTCGATTTACTTTTGATGTTACTTTATTCTGGAACCCCAGACCAGACAACTGCGCGCGGAGAGTCACATCTTACTAGCTTCTAACTCTGCAACTGTCTAACTGCGTTGCCCACCTTAAACCGGAAGGGGGCTTTCTATCGGGGTTCTGTTCTCACGATACTATCCCCAGAACGCAAGGTGAGAGTTAGGTCAAGCATTGTCACTCACTCTGAAGGCCATCAGCTGTACTGATCGCCATAAGGATTTCTATACTACCTTAAAAAGTAATAGGGATCCAATTAATATGTAACAGGTGGATGTTCTAGCATGGGGTAGGGCGCATCAAGCAGAGAATGGGAGGTGAGTTAGTGATTGCTTCACTATCAGTACTGCTTAAGAGTCATGTGTACTCCGACCGTTTACTCGTGATTGGTTGAATAATTATAACTGGAGTATTAAGTGTTTACTAATAATTATTATTATACATTTTAGACCAGATAAATTTATGCAAACAAATCATTAGTTAAATAAAAAGTTACTTGAAACCATAAAGTTGTGTTATGAAATATTTGTATTTTAAATAAATTTTATTTGAAATAAAAAAATTGTAAGAAAAGCACTTCCAAAGGAAAGTTCCATTTTTTTCAGCTGAAACCCGTGCAATAGATATAGCACTTGACATCATCTCTGAAAATAAACACACAAAATATATCATCTTTTCAGACTCGCTCTCAGTCCTACTATCATTAAGAAATAAAAAACTGGAAGACCCTCTCATCATTAAGCTCCTGAATAGATTAGACTCAATGTCTAACTCTAAGGAGATTATTATATGCTGGATACCAAGTCATATAGGAGTGAGGGGGAATGAAAGAGCTGACTCTGCAGCTAAATCGGCTCTAGATTTAATCCCTGACAAGTTCCAGATACCATATACTGACTTGAAACCTAAAATTAATAGATTCCTTCATACAAAATGGCAGCAACACTGGAATAACTGTATCCACAATAAACTCTTCCTAATCAAACCGAATTTGGGAGGCTGCAGACCAACTTTAAGGAAGTCTAGAAAGGAACAAGTCATTATGTCCCGATTATGCATTGGTCATACAAAACTAACACACTCTTATATACTCAAACAAGAACAACAACCACAATGTGAAACATGTCAAACACCCCTGACAGTCAAACACTTATTGATGGAATGCAGATTTTTTGCTCACATCAGAAAACATTATTTTAAAGCAAACAATATGAAGGATCTATTTGAAAATGTTAACATAGAGGATATTTTCTCCTTTTTGAGGGAAATAAAATTATACCATAGAATATAGACATGAAACAAATCAATGGCATACAGTATGATTCCCAATAATGCTAACACATTGTTAAAACCAATTACTAAATGTATATATATATATATATGAATACACAATATGTATAACAATCCAACTGCTAGGCATGATATAACCCTGGACGGGTTGATATGCCGTTAAAATTAATAAACCAAACCAATTGAAACTATACAAGTGTATACAAATTATTTGTATTTCATAGGAATACTTGAAACTATACAAGTGTATACAAATTATTTGTATTTCATAGGAATACTTGATATATAAGCTTGAAAAATGCTAAAAATTTTAAATAATGAAAATAATTAAAAAATAATTTTTTTTTCAACATTTTCTGCCGCTTACAAACAAGTTCTTTTTAAAAAAGAATTTTTTTTTTATTATTATTATTATTTTGATTTCTTTTTAAAAAATCTAAAATTATTTGGTGGATGTTTTGTGTGTGAGCAATTCATTCATTTTGGTGTGACCAAGAAATTATTCCTGTATCAAATTCATTTAAACATTGTAGTGGATTTCCAATAAAACTTTTTCAAACAAAACATTTGGTTTTTATATTTCATATTCATTTGAGTCACATTTTCTACATCTTCAGCTGATTTTGAATAAATTTCAACTTATTTATTTCTTAAGGAATTTATCTGTGCAAAATGGCAATATAAGGGTAATCTAAACATTAGCTACATAAATGAGATTAACCTCCCCTAGTTTGTTTCACTTTGAAGAAGCTATTTATTTTGGTCAACCATTTTCATTTCACCGTAAATCTACACTGAAAATATGAATTTGTCTGAATCCATACAACTGCATGTTTTAACACACAAATATCATAAAATGTGTTCTTAATTGTGCTTGTGCATTATTTGAAATGAACTTAATTGTTATTAAGAAGACATTTTATGATATTTTTGTGTTAAAACATGCAGTTGTATTGATTTGAACAAATTCATATTTTCAGTGAAATGAAAATGGCCGACCAAAACATGCGGCTTCAGTTTCAGAATTAAATTGACCTTGTGTCAGACTTTCATTGACATACTGAAATGTGAAAAAGTTTTTAAAAGTTTCACTTGATACTTTAGCAAATTGCAGACACTAAATAAAAACTTCTCAATATTTATTGAATGGGATTTGGCAGTGCTAGCATTTTAAAAACAAAATTCACTTAAATGGATTTAATTTTAAATAAAAATCTAATCGTAATTATATGTATCAGGTGGTCTGAGTTTTGCTCAAATGATTTTTAGCTACTAATGAACAATATTGTGCAAGAAATAATATCATTAGATTACATATGAAAAACATTATATTTCATGGAAATACACGAGGCCTTACGGTTAAGGCTACTTATGGAGTTTCCGTAATCTAATGCTATTTATACGCTAAAGAGAAAAATGCCAAAAATAAATAAAAAATACAGAAAAGCTTTATAAAAACTAGCAAATATATGCACCCTCCGGGTGCAAGTATTTAAGTTTTAATGTAATAAAATATTGTATTAAATTAGAAAGGCTAATGAAACTAAATAAGAATACAGATAAAAAGATTTGAAACAGAGGGAGTATAATAAAAGATTTGAAACAGAAGGAGTATAATAAAAAATGGAACAACTGAAACTTACTCTTCCACCACTCTCGTCTTTCATTGTTATTTTTTCTAATTTAAGTATTTAGTTATAAGAGGAAGTAAAGAATAAAATGACCGTTATTTTATCTTGTTAATGGATTTCATCTAAAATTCATTGAAGAGATTTTTGCTTATATTCATTAAAATAAAACCAAACAGTTAGAAATCAATAATACTAAGCACATATTTATTAAATTCGATTTTTTAATATTAATATGCAAATTAGCCTTCCCGTTTACACTGTAAACCGCTATTTTGTTGTATATATAAATATAATTGCATGTTGTTGGTATGTAGACATAGTTAACAGTATTAATAATGTATGACAATTTTATTAATAATTGAGGTTAAATAAAAATAAAATCATGGAGAATGTGATGTCAATAACTAAGAGAATTGTGACTTGAGTAGGAATATAGTTTCGGTTACAGACAGAAAAACACACAATCTCCATTATAATAAGATAAAAACATTTGTTTAAAATTGGCCAATGATTTGTATAGAAAATTTCAAAAAAATTTTAGAAGAAGAAAAAAAAAAGAATCCCATATTTGTTATTTGTAAAATTGACTATTTTATTTAGTGTCCATTTTGGGGTGAAAATGCCACCAAACTGAATTTAGAACAGTATGTATTTGTTTTTATTTGTTACAAATTGTAGCAGTTCCCTGGTAATATTTTCTGGTGATGTATTGATGACACGAAGACAACTGATGTTGAACGTAGAATATTTTATTTACTTCCAAACACTGAAATACTGAAATAAAATGGGATATAAAACAATTACTAATTTACAAAAGGGGTCTTTAACAAATGCCAGCAACTTCACGGGAAAATTGGAAAGAAACATACCTGTGCGCCGTACCAGTACCGAGAACTAACTAAAAGACTAAAGTTCTAATTTTAGGACAATATTTTCCACACTACCTTTTTGCTGCATCAGCCAGGCGGAAGTCCCTATTTTGCCCTAAGGAAACCTGTTGACCTTCCCATAATGCTATTCAGGCCATGTGGGTCACTGACCCTAACAGAGTTGTTTCCCTTACACTGTCCAAATTTAAGGGTATATTTTGAGGGTAAAAAATAAATATATCTAACTATTAGGCGCACTCAAAGGCGACAGCTACACAAATTGTTAAAAGGTTTATTAAAGGTTTATTCAATTTATTTTTCTGCTCTGAAAGAAAATTAGTGAAATTATATTTCAATCATTTGAAATTCTATTTTAAAAATATATTCCAACATCTGCTTCCTAAAGAGATATATTTTAGATATACTAGGACATAACATCAGTGATATTCCTGGCTTCATCAGTATTTTCATTTCTTTCACTCCCTTGCTCAGGTCACCCAGCTGGGAGTCTGCCCTGTCGGCTGGGGCGTTAGAATGCACCGACTGCAGAGGGGTAAGATTCCCCCAACGGGACCACCTGTTGGCCGTGGGTGGCGACCCGTGATGCTTAAGGATAGAGCCCAGGTGGATGAGCAGTTCATGACATGCAATACTCCACTTTGGCCCTATCTTGGGCTAGACGGGTGGTCGGAGAGGCCCCCTCCGATCAATCGGCTGGTCACGTCAAGCCCTAGCACCTATATGATTTTCTCAACCCTATTGCCCTTATGGCAAGCCCCAACCCGTTTTTATCATATGGGTGCTAGAAGGCGGTGGCTGCGGGTCTACATGTCCTGGGAATGACGTTAAACTCTATCTGATGGTGAGGTTCCAGTTTTGGAGGTTTGGGGAATGTGGAGCACCCCTTCATCACCATTGCTCCCTGGTCCACTCTGACCCGGAGTGGTAGTACCTGTTAGGGTCCCATCTATGGGTTAAATAGAAAAATGTATTCATAAAAAAATTGTATTATCCATTAAGAATTGATTTATTTCAAAACTTGATTGGCATTAAATGACCGACTGAGGTTGATATGCCGTAAAACAAACCAAACCAAACCAGCTGGGAGTCATCTGTTCCCAGCAACAAAAATCCATATTAGTCTTTCAAGTCACAGCTAAAACGTAATTTTTCTGAATTTTAACTTCAGAGTTGTTAGTATGTTGTTGTTTTTTTATCATCAAAAAAAAAAAAAAATTCAAAGTTATTTGCGTGGCTTTCAAAAATATACATCCTGACCATATAATTTACAAATTACACAAAACATTATTTAAATTACTTATAGGCTACAGTCCCAGGTGTCAAAAAGGGCTTAGTTTTCGAGTTACGATGCTCTACAATTAGCGGTAATAATTTTAGCGTAATTATTAATTAAAAATCAAAAAAGGCTAATAAAAAGTTTTCGCAATCGGTGGCATATCTTGATATTATGCGAAAAGTAAAATTTAAACGGACTACTTTGTAAAAAAATACGAATGAAAATGGAGTAGCTCCGAAAACGGAATAAGCGAATGAGAATCGTGTGTTCGGAATACGAATAAGTAAAAATGGCCACCTCCAGCGAAGAAGAAGCAACAGTTGTTAGCGACAAAAAATGTTTTATGTGCATTTACCTTCCAAAAAGCATAAAATTTTCTAAGAAAACGTGGACTCATTATGTGCAACAAATCACGTAAATAAAATGAGTAATAAGCGAATTTGCTTTTTAGAAAAAATAATAGTATTTCGCATCATGTGACAACAAGTCACGTAAATAAATAAGTAATAAGCGAATTTGCTTTTTAGAAAAAAAAAATAGTATTTCGCATCATGTGACAACAAGTCACGTAAATAAAATGAGTAATAAGCGAATTTGCTTTTTAGAAAAATAAAAAAAAATAATAGTATTTCGCATATCGCGTAAATTTTTGTTGTTTCTATTCATAAGTTCGGTCTTTTATCTCTTTATTTATACTGTAATTAGTATCGAAAATGCCCCAACATAAGGTGGGGTCAAAATTAAGTGACCTGAAAAAAAATGAGAAAGTTTTGAAATAAAATAAATAATGCATTATAAAGATCGTTCATTGATAAATAAACACTGAGAGTTTCATTAAAATCCGATAATTCCCTGATTTTTGGTAAATTATATTCTGTATGGGGGCTAAAGTCTTACGCTTTTTAGGTTCATTAAAAAATTTAAAAAATTTTCTAAAAGCCAGTTCTTTAATTGAAAATTATATTTTGAAATTTTTCCTGAAGAAAAAATTGTTTACTTTAGTTACTAAAGCATTATTATTGTTTGCTTGAGTACTAAAGCATATTATTAGGAATTTTTGGGGGGGTGTTTTGAGGGTCATTTTTTATTTCATAAACACAGAACACCAGCTGATGTTTACATTCCAGATAAAATCTGTAATCTCATTGGCTAATTGAATTCGGAGCTATTTTCGTTCTATACGTATTTTAATCACTTAAAACTTATTTTATTAATTCTTGCGACAATAAACATGCGCGAAAAAAAAATTGGAATTTTGGGGTGATATCATTTTAATAATAAAGGACAATTTATTCGGCCACTTTTTACATCCGACACAATTGAACGATAATCGGCTTGGGACTGTAGCCTATTAATACCTAGATATGTTTTTGCTGTGGTGTGAGTTACCTCCCTTGTTATGTTTACAGGTGTCTTATTGTGAGGGTACAATCACTGTTTTACATGTGACTGTCACATGTTTATTAGCGGTAACTACGATTTGGGGTTAGCAGGAAACTGGAATTTGAATCTTGTGGCTATATGACGAATGCTCAATTTATTTGCAGCAACAGGACGTATCAGATTTACTAGGAGTGCTCGATTCTACGTACAATGGATACTGGAATTGCCGGACTGTGTCACTCTTTCTCGGAATACGGATTTCATTCTCTGTAATGCAGCTGGGCTAGCTTGTCAACTGACCTCATCATTGTGTTACATAATCTATGCGGTTGCATAAGATTATTGTCAATCCCCTGTAATTCTGAGGGGATGAACCCTTTCATACCATGGCCGGGTCCTTCTATGGAAAATTACATAAGCCCGCCAAATATGTGAAGTCACGTGGGACCTTTTTCAGAGTCTCCAGTTTGCAGTTGGACGTCAGGCAGAGCAGTCGGCCATTTTGTGCCTAAGGCTGGAACTCGTGAGCGCTATGTTAGTCAGATATTTAGTTACGTGAAATGTATAGTTAAGGAAATAAAAGTTTATATAAGTAAAATGTTCTTGTGGTTGATGAATGTCTTGGTAACAAGACTAAGAAATGAATCCAAGTCATATAGGAGTGAGGGGGAATGAAAGAGCTGACTCTGCAGCTAAATCGGCTCTAGATTTAATCCCTGACAAGTTCCAGATACCATATACTGACTTGAAACCTAAAATTAATAGATTCCTTCATACAAAATGGTAGCAACACTGGAATAACTGTATCCACAATAAACTCTTCCTAATCAAACCGACTTTGGGAGGCTGCAGACCAACTTTAAGGAAGTCTAGAAAGGAACAAGTCATTATGTCCCGATTATGCATTGGTCATACAAAACTAACATACTCCTATATACTCAAACAAGAACAACAACCACAATGTGAAACATGTCAAACACCCCTGACAGTCAAACACTTATTGATGGAATGCAGATTTTTTGCTCACATCAGAAAACATTATTTTAAAGCAAACAATATGAAGGACCTATTCGAAAATGTTAACATAGAGGATATTTTCTCCTTTTTGAGGGAAATAAAATTATACCATAGAATATAGACATGAAACAAATCAATGGCATACAGTATGATTCCCAATAATGCTAACACATTGTTAAAACCAATTACTAAATGTATATATATGAATACACAATATGTATAACAACCCAACCGCTAGGCATGATATAACCCTGGACGGGTTGATATGCCGTTAAAATTAATAAACCAACCAACCAGGACGACCAGCCAGCAGGAACATAGCAACAGAAGATTCCAGACCAAGATGTTAGAAGATAGACTATCAGAATAGCAAAGCTGGCCAGAAGAAAATACGACCAGAGTAAGAAGTAAGAAAGGGTATACAACATTACATGATTTGGTGCTGTGAAAACCATCAGTACGTAACAATTGTACAAGTGATGATGAGGTCCATAAAGGGGAGGGGGGAGCTGAAATGAGATCACGGGTTTACAGGATCATTAAGACTGGTATAGGTATATTTATCATTCACACCTGTGCCTACAGAACCAACGAACAGCATGTACAGCTCACCAGCGTATGCTAGAATAAAGACTTTGATGTTTCTATCCGAAATCTAAAAATGGATCTCTCAGCACAATCCCCTTGACCCAAGTCAGCTAGAACTATGATCGGTATCAGACGGATTAACAGCTTCTAATTGAGATGATATAAATTGTGATTCTCTTTATTGGGTACCACCAATTTTCCCTGGGAAATTTACCCCCCCCCCTATATTTAACACAATGAAACTTACATAATGGTTGATATCTTGAAAATCTCTTGTCCATTAAAAAAACTCATGATGATTTTTTTTTTAAATTTCACCAAACGGAAATAATGAAAATTATAAACGAAAAACAATGTTTACATTGTTGCACCGTTAAATCAATTGAAATTTAATGTAGCTAACAACAAGTTATGACGAGAGGCTTTTTTAAAATTTCAATGAAAAATCAAATAATGGTCTGATTTTCCATAATTACTTACCTTTGAAGAAATCATGTCTGAAATAGATTTTTCCTAAAATATATTTGGGAAAATATTTTTACGAGTATTTCCTAATTTAACTAAATAGTTAAATAAGTAAAATTCAGCAATGAAAGATGGGAGTGATGGAAGAGTAAGTTTCATTTCTATTTTTCTATTATACCCCCACTCTGTTACATATCTTTTTGTCTGCCTCTAATTTAATACGATATTTCATTACATTAAAACTTAAATACTTGCACCCGGAGGGTGCATATATTTGCTAGTATATATTAAAATTGGTTTGTTATAATTTTTTTTATTTATATTAATAGGATCAGACATTTCACATTCATCATCAGCAGCAAGGGAAACTGACATCACAGATCTCTTTGACTCTCTCTCACCATCTGTCCCTATTGGTCATCACACTTGGTATGTCTTCTAGACCACTAGAGCTGATGAATTTTTTTGCTGCTCAGCTAACACTGGTGTGTCCATATCTCTATATATATATGTCCATATCTATCTATCTTTCTATCTCTCTCTCTATATATATCTGTCTATATCTACATACATATATATATATATATACATATATACAAAAGGATGCATCCTCCCATTCCCAAAAAAGGGAGACCTAGGAATCGCCAAAATCTACAGAGGCATAACTCTTACTGCTATTGCAGCTAAGATATATAATGCCCTTCTTCTTAATCGCATCTGACCCGAAATAGAGAAAATCCTAAGGAAAAACCAAAACGGATTTTGGAGAAACAGATCCACAACTTCTCAAATCCTGACTATACGACGAATCATAGAGAGGGTCCCAGCAAAAAACCTAGAGGCAACGCTACTATTCGTAGATTTTTCTAAGGCATTTGATTCTATACACAGAGGGAAAATGGAACAAATACTACTAGCATATGGACTCCCCAAAGAAACGGTTGCCGCCATAATGATGCTCTACAAAGACACTAAAGCAATGGTACGCTCACCTGATGGCGACACAGATTTCTTTGACATCACCGCTGGGGTTCTGCAGGGAGATACATTAGCACCATATATATTTATAATATGCCTAGACTACTTACTCAGAACATCATTATACCCTAAAAGAAAAAGGTCTCACACTAAGGAAAGCAAGAAGCAGGCGATACCCCACACAAACAGTCACAGATGTGGACTATGCTGATGACCTTGCGCTCCTTGCCGATACACCGACACAGGCTGAGACACTACTACACAGCCTGGAGAAGGCAGCAAAGAACGTCGGCCTTTATGTGAACTCTGATAAAACTGAGTTCATGAGCTTCAAAAAGCAAGGGGACATCTCCACACTTGACGACAAGCCTCTTAAGTCAGTAGAAAAATTCCCATACCTAGGGAGTAATATCTCATCTACAGAAAGCGATGTTAACACTCGAATAGCAAAGGCATGGTTGGCCACCAACAAATTATCAGTCATATGGAAATCCGATCTCCCCAACAAGCTAAAGAGGCGATTCTTCCAGGCTGTGATTGTGTCAGTATTTCTGTATGGCTGTACCACTTGGACCCTAACGAAGCGTCTTGAGAATAAGCTAGATGTGAGCTGTACGAGAATGCTACGGACGGTCCTGGATAGGTCGTGGAAACAGCACCCCAGAAAAGAGCAACTATATGGCCACCTGCCCCCATCTCACAAACCATACGAGTGAGATGGACTAGACATGCAGGTCACTGCTGGAGAAGCAAGGACGAGATCGTAAGCGACGTACTACTGTGGAAGCCAGTGCATGGGTGCGCTAATGTGGGCCGCCCAGCCAGGACCTACATTGACCAACTATGCAGGGATACTGGCTGCTACGCAGAGGAGCTGCTGGAGTCAATAAATGATAGGGAAGGCTGGCGAGAGATCATCATGGACATCCGTGCAAACTGCGCGACATGATGATGATGATGATGATATATATATATGGACTCTCATCGATTTTTGATGCACGAGTGTTTATCCAGTGAACAACCAACACAGTGATTTGTTTATAGTGGTGAAGGCTTGTGTAGGACCATTCCACACTTTTTGGCACAGTCGATAGGAAAGAATTGGTGCATCAAAGAATGCCACCAACCCAATCAACGACTGACCTCAGGAATATTTGCTGAAATAATTATTTTATTTTGTATTTAAAATAATAATAAATAGAATACAATGTGTACAAGACAATCTCTCGGTTGAAACACGTGTTGGCACTCCAGTAAACAATTTTTATCCATTCAACATTTTCTTTCCTTTATTTTTTTAAAGGGTTATAGGCATTTTAAATTTAACTGCTGTATTATAAATTAATCTTACTAGCAAATATATGCACCCTCCGGGTGCAAGTATTTAAGTTTTAATGTAATGAAATATCGTATTAAATTAGAAAGTCTAATAAGAATGCAGATAAAAAGATTTGAAACAGAGTGGGGGTATAATGGAAAATAGAAATGAAACTTACTCTTCCATCACTGCCGTCTTTCATTGCTGAATTTTACTTATTTAACTATTTAGTTAAAAGAGGAAGTAAAGAATAAAATTACACTTATTTTTTCTTGTTAATGGATTTCATTTAAGATTCATTGAAGAGATTTTTGCTTATATTCATTAAAATAAAACCAAACAGTTAGAAATCAATAATACTAAGCACATATTTAATAAAATCACATTTTTAATATCAATATGCAAATTAGCCTTCCCGTTCACACTACAAACCGCTATTTTTTGTATATATAAATACAATAGCATGTTATTAGCATGTAGATATGGACAACACTAATAAAAAGGTGAAGCAATTTTATTAATAATTGAGGTTTAAATATAAATAAGGTCATGAAGAATGTGATGAAAATAACTATGTTAATTGTGACTCGATTAGTAATATAGTTTCGGTTACAGACAGAAAAACACACAATCTCCATTATAATAAGATTTAACGATGGTTTCTATTGTTTGATGTATGAAGCTTTGAGTATTTAGAGTGTTTGTTTGTTTTTTTCTTTATGCAGAATGTGTGTATTTTCTTACTTCTTCTTAAAAAGTTGACCCGAAGGCTTGAAAAGATAAAAAATAAACTTGTTAAACAGGAGACATCTGTTTTCTTTAATTCTATATGTATAAACAAAAGAATACTGCCGAAATATATATACATACATACATACATACATATATATATATTAAGAAATTTGAAAAAACAAGTGTTCCAAAAATGGGATAAAATGTTGTGTATTTTTGTTAATGTATTTGCCACAGAAATGATGAATATTTGAATTGTATATATTTTTCTTAAAACTTTATCATAATTCCCTAGATGTTTAATTTCCTTTCCGTTATAAATGTTGATTTTCATTTTGCTGCTTTCAATATATATATATATATATATTTACGAAACACCCCTTAACAAGCAGGATGTAACACCAGTTGTTTAACAGTTTTTTCTTCTCCTAGACTGGTTGCCATACCAACTTTAAAGAGCTCAGCCTGTCCTTCAATTTTATCCATAGCTGGGTTGAGAATGTTTGAATTCATAACTTTTCCAAGGGTATTAGATGGGAAATGCAAACAGGCTCGTCTCGGATTTGAACTTGGGTCGACGTGTTAAATTAAGATGCTATTGTCCTATATGGAATAAGAAACTCCTCTTTTAAGAGCAGGATGTGGCAAAAGGTCAACTTTCAAGTGGAGTAAAGTTGATTTGAATCCAGATGTTTCTGCTCTTGATTGTCAAACACTTTCTCATGAACAGGATGGAAAGTAAAGTTGGTTTACATTTCATTTCTTCGTCTATCAACTCAATTTTTCCCATTGAAATAAACTGAAATGTCGTTATATGTATCTGCACAATCCTGAGTATCATATGTGTACCACTACTGTTCTTCTACAAGGATGTCTTTGGCATTAAATAACCCACGAAGGTTGATAGACCATTAATGAAAGAAACCAAATCAAATAATTTTTAGTTAGTGTTATTATTATTTCCTAAGGTAAATTGAAAATTTTGGCTTTGGGCTACCATGGATGCTCTGTTTTCCGGCCAATCCGGAGGTCCAGTGAGGTTCGGCCGCTGGAACTACAGAGTAAAATTATCATTGTTGACCCAGGAGGTCACCCCCCAGGCAACACCTGCCCCCTCCCTCGATTTAAAGGGACAGGGTTGGGTTCATTGCCCGGTGCCTGAGGCGCCCGCCTTGAGGGTGGATGCCGACGGGATCAACGCATTTTTTGCACCCACCACACCATGAGCTTCGGTTCGTGGGTGGTCCCACATTAATTGGGCCTTGTGCCTAACCCGTACGGGGTAAATAACCATGGAGGGTTTTACAAAAACATGAGTGGAGTCATTCGGAAAGTTCTTTACAATTCAGTCAGTATGTCCATTTATTTGTCAGGGGAGGTAATAAAATAATTTTAAAATTTTTTAATCGATTACCAAAAAGCAGGGAATTATTCAATTTAATTGAAATTTCAACACTTTATTCAGTAATGACTTAATCATATAATGGATAGTCTGTTTTATTAAAACAAAACTTGAAAAAAAATTTTTTATTACCTGCCTGAACAAATAAATGGACATACTAACTGAATTGTAAAGAACTTTCCGAATGATCCACTCATGTTTTTGTAAAACCCTCCATGGTTTTTACCCCGTACGGGTTAGGCACAAGGCCCAATTAATGTGGGACCACCCACGAACCGAAGCTCATGGTGTGGTGGGTGCAAAAAATGCGTTGATCCGGTCGGCATTCACCTCAAGGCGGCGCCTAGGCACCGGGCAATGAACCCAACCCTGTCCCTTTAAATCGAGGGAGGGGCAGGTGTTGCCTGGGGAATGACCTCCTGGGTCACAATGATAATTTTACTTGTAGTTCCAGCGGCCGAACCTCACTGGACTCCGGATTGCCGGAAACAGAGCATCCATGGTAGCCAAAGCCAAATTTTCAATTTACCTTAGGAAATAATAATAATCTAACTAAAAATTATTTGATTTGGTTTCTTTCATTAATGGTCTATCAACCTTCGTGGGTTATTTAATGCCAAAGACATCCTTGTAGAAGAACAGTAGTGGTACACATATGATACTCAGGATTGTGCAGATACATATAACGACATTTCAGTTTATTTCAATGGGAAAAATTGAGTTAATAGACGAAGAAATGAAATGTAAACCAACTTTACTTTCCATCCTGTTCATGAGAAAGTGTTTCGACAATCAAGAGCAGAAACATCTGGATTCAAATCAACTTTACTCCACTTGAAAGTTGACCTTTTGCCACATCCTGCTCTTAAAAGAGGAGTTTCGTATTCCATATAGGACAATAGCATCTTAATTTAACATGTCGACCCAAGTTCAAATCCGAGACGAGCCTGTTTGCATTTCCCATCTAATACCCTTGGAAAAGTTATGAATTCAAACATTCTCAACCCAGCTATGAATAAAATTGAAGGACAGGCTGAGCTCTTTAAAGTTGGTATGGCAACCAGTCTAGGAGAAGAAAAAACTGTTAAACAACTGGTGTTACATCCTGCTTGTTAAGGGGTGTTTTGTAAATATATATATATATATATATATATTGAAAGCAGCAAAATGAAAATCAACATTTATAACGGAAAGGAAATTAAACATCTAGGGAATTATGATAAAGTTTTAAGAAAAATATATACAATTCAAATATTCATCATTTCTGTGGCAAATACATTAACAAAAATACACAACATTTTATCTCATTTTTGGAACACTTGTTTTTTCAAATTTCTTAATATATATATATGTATGTATGTATGTATGTATATATATTTCGGCAGTATTCTTTTGTTTATACATATAGAATTAAAGAAAACAGATGTCTCCTGTTTAACAAGTTTATTTCTGATCTTTTCAAGCCTTCGGGTCAACTTTTTAAGAAGAAGTAAGAAAATACACACATTCTGCATAAAGAAAAAAACAAACACTCTAAATACTCAAAGCTTCATACATCAAACAATAGAAACCATCGTTAAATCTTATTATAATGGAGATTGTGTGTTTTTCTGTCTGTAACCGAAACTATATTACTAATCGAGTCACAATTAACATAGTTATTTTCATCACATTCTTCATGACCTTATTTATATTTAAACCTCAATTATTAATAAAATTGCTTCACCTTTTTATTAGTGTTGTCCATATCTACATGCTAATAACATGCTATTGTATTTTATATAACAAAAAATAGCGGTTTGTAGTGTGAACGGGAAGGCTAATTTGCATATTGATATTAAAAATGTGATTTTATTAAATATGTGCTTAGTATTATTGATTTCTAACTGTTTGGTTTTATTTTAATGAATATAAGCAAAAAATCTCTTCAATGAATCTTAAATGAAATCCATTAACAAGAAAAAATAAGTGTAATTTTATTCTTTACTTCCTCTTTTAACTAAATAGTTAAATAAGTAAAATTCAGCAATGAAAGACGGCAGTGATGGAAGAGTAAGTTTCATTTCTATTTTCCATTATACCCCCACTCTGTTTCAAATCTTTTTATCTGCATTCTTATTAGACTTTCTAATTTAATACGATATTTCATTACATTAAAACTTAAATACTTGCACCCGGAGGGTGCATATATTTGCTAGTAAGATTAATTTATAATACAGCAGTTAAATTTAAAATGCCTATAACCCTTTAAAAAAATAAAGGAAAGAAAATGTTGAATGGATAAAAATTGTTTACTGGAGTGCCAACACGTGTTTCAACCGAGAGATTGTCTTTGTACACATTGTATTCTATTTATTATTATTTTAAATACAAAATAAAATAATTATTTCAGCAAATATTCCTGAGGTCAGTCGTTGATTGGGTTGGTGGCATTCTTTGATGCACCAATTCTTTCCTATCGACTGTGCCAAAAAGTGTGGAATGGTCCTACACAAGCCTTCACCACTATAAACAAATCACTGTGTTGGTTGTTCACTGGATAAACACTCGTGCATCAAAAATCGACGAGAGTCCATATATATATATCATCATCATCATCATCATGTCGCGCAGTTTGCACGGATATCCATGATGATCTCTCGCCAGCCTTCCCTATCATTTATTGACTCCAGCAGCTCCTCTGCGTAGCAGCCAGTATCCCTGCATAGTTGGTCAATGTAGGTCCTGGCTGGGCGGCCCACATTAGCGCACCCATGCACTGGCTTCCACAGTAGTACGTCGCTTACGATCTCGTCCTTGCTTCTCCAGCAGTGACCTGCATGTCTAGTCCATCTCACTCGTATGGTTTGTGAGATGGGGGCAGGTGGCCATATAGTTGCTCTTTTCTGGGGTGCTGTTTCCACGACCTATCCAGGACCGTCCGTAGCATTCTCGTACAGCTCACATCTAGCTTATTCTCAAGACGCTTCGTTAGGGTCCAAGTGGTACAGCCATACAGAAATACTGACACAATCACAGCCTGGAAGAATCGCCTCTTTAGCTTGTTGGGGAGATCGGATTTCCATATGACTGATAATTTGTTGGTGGCCAACCATGCCTTTGCTATTCGAGTGTTAACATCGCTTTCTGTAGATGAGATATTACTCCCTAGGTATGGGAATTTTTCTACTGACTTAAGAGGCTTGTCGTCAAGTGTGGAGATGTCCCCTTGCTTTTTGAAGCTCATGAACTCAGTTTTATCAGAGTTCACATAAAGGCCGACGTTCTTTGCTGCCTTCTCCAGGCTGTGTAGTAGTGTCTCAGCCTGTGTCGGTGTATTGGCAAGGAGCGCAAGGTCATCAGCATAGTCCACATCTGTGACTGTTTGTGTGGGGTATCGCCTGCTTCTTGCTTTCCTTAGTGTGAGACCTTTTTCTTTTAGGGTATAATGATGTTCTGAGTAAGTAGTCTAGGCATATTATAAATATATATGGTGCTAATGTATCTCCCTGCAGAACCCCAGCGGTGATGTCAAAGAAATCTGTGTCGCCATCAGGTGAGCGTACCATTGCTTTAGTGTCTTTGTAGAGCATCATTATGGCGGCAACCGTTTCTTTGGGGAGTCCATATGCTAGTAGTATTTGTTCCATTTTCCCTCTGTGTATAGAATCAAATGCCTTAGAAAAATCTACGAATAGTAGCGTTGCCTCTAGGTTTTTTGCTGGGACCCTCTCTATGATTCGTCGTATAGTCAGGATTTGAGAAGTTGTGGATCTGTTTCTCCAAAATCCGTTTTGGTTTTTCCTTAGGATTTTCTCTATTTCGGGTCAGATGCGATTAAGAAGAAGGGCATTATATATCTTAGCTGCAATAGCAGTAAGAGTTATGCCTCTGTAGTTTTTGGCGATTCCTAGGTCTCCCTTTTTTGGGAATGGGAGGATGCATCCTTTGTATATATGTATATATATATGTATATGTATGTAGATATAGACAGATATATATAGAGAGAGAGAGATAGAAGGATAGATAGATATGGACATATATATATAGAGAGATATGGACACACCAGTGTTAGCTGAGCAGCAAAAACTTAAATTCAGCTCTAGTGGTCTAGAAGACATACCAAGTGTGATGACCAATAGGACAGATGGTGAGAGAGAGTCAAAGAGATCTGTGATGTCAGTTTCCTTGCTGCTGATGATGAATGTGAAATGTCTGATCCTATTAATATAAATAAAAAAATTATAACAAACCAATTTTAATATATACTAGCAAATATATGCACCCTCCGGGTGCAAGTATTTAAGTTTTAATGTAATGATATCGTATTAAATTAGAGGCAAACAAAAAGATATGTAACAGAGTGGGGGTATAATAGAAAAATAGAAATGAAACTTACTCTTCCATCACTCCCATCTTTCATTGCTGAATTTTACTTATTTAACTATTTAGTTAAATTAGGAAATACTCGTAAACAATATTTTCCCAAATATACTTTTAGGAAAAATCTATTTCAGACATTGATTTCTTAAAAGGTAAGCTAATTATGGAAAATCAGACCATGTATTTGATTTTTCATTGAAATTTTAAAAAGCTCTCGTCATAACTTGTTTGTTTAGCTAATTCAAATTTCAATTGATTTAATCGGTGCAATCAATGTAAAAATTGTTTTTCGTTTTATCATTTTCCAATTATTTCCGTTGTGAAATTAAAAAAAAATCATCATGAGTTTTTTTTTAATGGACAGAGATTTTCAAGATATCAACGCATTATGTATCGTTTCATTGTGTTAAATATAGGGGGGGGGGTAATTTCGCCGGGAAAATTGGTGGTACCAGTAAGAGAATCACAATTTATATCACTGCAATTGAAGCTGTTAATCGTCTGATACCGATCAATTAGTTATCTAGCTGACTTGGGTCAAGGGGATTGTGCTGAGAGATCCATTTTTAGATTTCGGATAGAACATCAAAGTCTTTATTCTAGCATACGCTGTGAGCTGTCATGCTGTTCGTTGGTTTCTGTAGGCACGGTGTGAATGAATAAATATACCTATAGCCAGTCTTAATGATCCTGTAAACCCGTGATCTCATTTCAGCTCCCCCCTCCCTTTATGGACGCTCATCATCACTTGTACAATTGTTAGTACTGATGGTTTTCCACAGCACCAAATCATGTAATGTTGTATACGCTTTCTTATTCTATCTGGGTCGTATTTCTTTGGCCAGCTTTGCTATTTCTGATCGTTCCTTCTTCTCAACATCTTGGTCTGGAATCTTCTGTTGCTATGTTCCTGCTGGCTGGTGGTTGCCTGGTTGGTTGGTTTATTAATTTTAACGGCATATCAACCCGTCAGGGTTATATCATGCCTAGCGGTTGGTTTTTGTTAAATACATATTGTGTATTCATATATATACATTTAGTAATTGGTTTTAACAATGTGTTAGCATTATTGGGAATCATAACTGTAATGCCATCTGAATTTGTTTCTGTCTATATTCTATGGTATCATTTTATTTCCTCAAAAAGGAGCCCAAAATATCTCTATGTTTAACATTTTCGAATAGGTCCGTTCATATTTGTTTTGCTTTTAAAATAATGTTTTCTGAATGTGAGCGAACAAAATCTGCAATCCATCATAAGTGTTTGACTGTCAGGGGTGTTTGACATCGTTTTTCACATTGTGGTTGTTGTTTTGTTTCGAGTATATAGGAGTATGTTAGTTTGTATGAACCAATGCAATATCGGGAATAATGACTTGTTCCTTTCTAGGACTTCCTAAAGTTTGGTCTGCATGCCTCCAAAGTCGGTTTGACTTAGAAGAGTATTATTTGTGGGATACAGTTTATTTCCATGTTGGCTACCATTTTATGCAAGGAATCTATTAATTTTACGGCTTTCAAGTCAGTATATGGTATCTGGGAACTTGTCAGGGATTAAATCTAGACGTTTAGCTGCAGAGGTCAGCTCTTTCATTCCCGCTCACTCCTATATGACTTGATCTCATTTCGATTTTTAGTTCTTGTGGTTACCTAAAGACATTCATACAACACAAGAACATTTAAACTTATATAAACTTTTATTTTCCTTAACTATACATTTCACGTATCTAAATATCTGACTAACATAGCGCTCACGAGTTCCAGCCTTAGGCACAAATTGGCGCTGCCTCTGCCTGACGTCAACTGCAAATGGAGACCTGAAAAGGTCCACGTGACTCACATATTGGGGCCTTATGTATATTTTCCATAGAAGGATCCAGGCCATGGTTGAAAGGGTTCATCCCTCAGAATTACAGGGGATTTGACAATAATCTTATGCAACCGCATAGATTATGTAACACAATGATGAGGTCAGTTTTGCAGCTAGCCCAGCTTGCATTACAGAGAATGAAATCCGTAATTCCGGAAAGAGTGACACAGTCCGACAATTCCAGTATCCATTGTACGTAGAATTCGAGCAATCCTAGTAAATCTGATACGTCTGTTGCTGCAAATCAATTGAGCTTCGTCATATAGCCACAAGATTCAAATTCCAGTTTCCTGCTACCCCAAATCGAGTTCCGCTAAATAAACATGTGACAGTCCATGTAAAACAGTGATTGTACCTGCAACAATAGACACCTGGGTACATAACAAGGGGGAGGTAACCGTCACACCACAGCAAACATATCTAGGTATTAATTAGTCTACAGTCCAAGGGCCGATTATCGGTTCAATTGTGTCGGATGTAAAAGTGGCCGAATAAATTGTCCTTTTTTATTAAAATACTAATCAGTCCCAAAATTCCAATTTTTTTAGCGCATGTTTATTGTCGGCAGAATTAATAAATAAGTTTTAAGTGATTAAATACGTATAGAACGAAATAGCTCCGATTCAATTAGCCAATGAGATTACAGATTTTATCTGGATGTTTAAACATGCAGCTTGGTGTTCTGTGTTTATGAAATAAAAAATGACCTCAAAACACCCCCCAAAAATTCCCTAATAATACTGCTTTAGTAACTCAAGAAACAATAATAATGCTTTAGTAACTAAGTAAACATTTTTTTTTCTTCAGGAAAATTTCAAATATAATTTTCCAATTAAAGAATGGTTTTAGAAAAATTTTTTCATTTTTTAATGAACTAAAAGCGTAAGACTTTAGCCCCCATACAGAATATAATTTCCCAAAAATCAGGGAATTATCGAATTTTAATGCAACTCTCAGTGTTTTATTTATCAATGAACCATCTTGTCTAATTACTAGCCGAAACAACAAAAAGCAAAAACAAACAAAAAACATGGGCAAAACCGTATCTCGTTGTATAATGCATTATTTATTTATTTCAAACTTTCTCATTTTTTTTCAGGTCACTTAATTTTGACCCCACTTATGTTGGTGGCATTTTCGATACCTCATTCAGATATAATAAAGACATAAAAGACCGAACTTATGAATCGAAACACAAAAATGTTTACGGATATTGCGGAAATACTATTAATTTTTTTTTATTTTTTCTAAAAGCAAATTCGCTTATTACTATTTTATTTATCGCTGCCTTGTTGTCACAATGATGCGAAATAACTATTTTTTTTTCTAAAAAGCAATTCGCTATTACTTATATTTATTTTACGTGATGTTTGTACATGAATGCGAAATACTATTATTTTTTCTAAAAGCAAATTCGCTTATTATCATTTTATTTACGTGATTTGTTTGTTCACATAATGACTCCACGTTTTTCTTAGAAATTTTATGCTTTTTGGAAGGTTAAATGCACATTAAACATTTTTTTTTGTCGGCTAAGCAACTGGTGCTTTCTTCTTCGGGCTGGAGGTGGCCATTTTTTACTTATTCGTATTCCGAACACACGATTCTCATTCGCTTATTCCGTTTCGGAGCTATCCATTTTTTCATTCGTATTTTTTTACAAAGTAGTCCGTTTAAATTTTACTTTTCGCATAATTCAAGATATGCCCACGATTGCGAAAAACTTTTTACTTAAGCCCTTTTTTGATTTTAATTAATAATTTAACGCTAAATTATTACCGCTATTGTAGAGCATCGTAACTCGAAAACTAAGCCCTTTTTGACACCTGGGACTTTGTAGCTATAAGTAAATTTAAAATAATGTTTTTGTTGTAATTTGTAAATTATATGGTCAGGATGTATATTTTTTTGAAAGCCAGGCAAATAATTTGAAAATTTTTTTTTTTTTGATATAAAAAAACAACAACATTACAACTCTGAGTTAAACATTCGAAAATTACGTTTTAGCTGGCCTTGAAAGACTAATATGGATTTTTGTTGCTGGGAACAGATACTCCAGCTGTTGGTTTGGTTTGTTTTAACGCATATCACCTCAGTCGGTCCATTTATGGCTAATCAGTTTGAATAAATCAATTCTTAATGGATAACTACAATTTTTTTATGAATACATTTTCTATTAAGCCCATAGATGGGACCCTAACGGTACTACGACTCGGGTCAGAGTGGACCAGGGAGCAATGGTGTGAAGGGGGTGCTCCACATTCCCCAATACCTCCAAACTGGAACCTTCACGCAATCAGGATAGAGTTTAACGTCATTCCCAGGACATGTAGACCCGCAGCCAACCGCTTTCTAGCACCCATATGATAAAAACGGGTTGGGGCTTGCCATAAGGGCAATAGGGTGAGAAATCATATAGGTGCTAGGGCTTGACCGTGACCAGCCGTTGATCGGAGGGGGCCTCTCCGAGCCACCCGTCTACCCAGATAGGGCCAAGTGGTAGTATTGCATGTCAAACTGCTCATTGCCACTGGGGCTCTATCCTTTAAGCATCACGGGTCGCACCCACGGCCACAGGTGGTCCGTTGGGGAAATCTTACCCTCTGCAAGTCGGTGGCATTCTAACGCCCAGCGACAGGGCAGACTCCCAGCTGGTACCTGAGCAAGGAGTGAAAGAAATGAAATACGATGAAGCGAAGGAATTCACTGATGTTATGTCCTAAGTATATCTAAATTATATCTCCTTTAGAAGAGTATGTTGAATATATTTTAAAATAGAATTTCCAAATGAATTGAAATATAATTTTCACTAATTTTTCTTTCAGAGCAGAAATTAAATTGAATAAACCTTTAAATAAACCTTTTTAACAATTTGTTGTAGCTGTCGCCTTTGAGTGCGCCTAATAGTTAGATATATTATTTTTTTACGCCTCAAATATACCCTTAAATTTGGACAGTGCAAGGGAAACAACTCTGTTAGGGTCAGTGACACATGGCCTGAATAGCATTATGGGAAGGTAACAGGTTTTCTAGGGCAAAATAGGGATCGCTGGCTGATGCAGCAAAAGGTAGTGTGGAAAAATATTGTCCTAAAATTCGAACCTTTAGTCTTTTAGTTAGTTCTCGTACTGTCGCGGGCACAGTATGTTTCTTTCAATTTTCCCGTGAAGTTGCTGGCAACTTTGTTAAAAGACCCTTTTGTAATTAGTAATTTGTTTTATATCCGCATTTTTTTCAGTATTTCACAGTGTTTGGATAGTAAATAAAATATTCTACGTTCAACATCAGTTTGTCTTCGTGTCATCAATACATCACCAGCAAATATTGACGCAAGGGAAGCTGCTTAAATTTGTAACAATAAAACAAATACATACTGTTCTAAATTCAGTTGGTGGCATTTTCACCCAAATGGACACTAATAAAATAGTCAATTTTACAAATAACAAATATGGATTCTTTTTTTTTTCTTCTTCTAAAATTTTTTTTGAATTTTCTATACAATATTGGCCAATTTTAAACAATGTTTTTATCCATATTAATATGGAGATTGTGTGTTTTTCTGTCTGGTAACGAAACTATATTCCTACTCAGTCACAATTCTGCTTGTTATTGAATCACATTCTTCATGAATTTTTATTTTTATTTAACTCAATTATTAATAAAATTGTCATACATTATTGAATACTGTTAACTATGTCTACATACAACAACAATGCAATTATATTTTATATATACACAATAGCGGTATTTACAGTGTAAGGTGAGGCTAATTTGCTATTAATAATTTAAAAAATCGAATTTAATAAATATGTGCTTAGTATTTATTGATTTCTAACTGCTTTGGTTATTTTAATGAATATAAGCAAAAATCTGCTTCAATGAATTTTAGATGAAATCCATTTAACAAGATAAAATAACGTCATTTTATTTCTTACTTCATTTTATGAGTAACATGTGTGACAATTAAAAGTAAAATTTCATAAGAATATAAACGTTTCATAAGTAACATGAGTAACTATTGTGAGTAAGATTTTATAAGAAACATATGTAACATTTTATAAGTAATAAATAATAAAGGACTTTGCTTTTTTTGCAGGAGAATTTTACCCACAAAATTTTCTTCAGGTGACCAGAAATGATCTTTTATCTAAAACTGGCTGCTACACTTGTAATGAACAAAATAAGTTTAATTAAATTTACAAAAAAAAACAGGAAAATACTTCCATTTTCTCATTATTTCTAAGTCACTGTGGGCAAAGGACATTACATACACTGCACTTTCGTATGTAATATGGAATGGTACAGGTGATCTTACAACGGATGGTCAGGCCAGGTTTGTCTTAAAAGGTAAGACTCACATTTTGCTGTATCTTTTTGTAAAGAAAAAGTGTAAACACTGAAAAAAAATGAAAATAATAATTAATCGATATTGTTGATGTTGTTGTGTTGCATATCCTTCATACTTATCTTCATATTCCGATACTTATCTTCATATCTGGCCGGATCTTCTATTCTTCTCGAGACACAACGATTGATTTTAATGACATCCCAACACATCCAGGGTTATATTATGTCAAGGGTTAGGGAATTGCATTCATATTTACCTTTTTTGTTTCTTAAGGGATTTCTGCGTTCTGATCTTCTTGGATTGGTCTTGGGCACACTTAGAGAAACAACGATTGATTTAATGACATCCCAACACATCCAGGGTTATATTATGTCAAAGGGTTAGGGAATTGCATTCATATTTACCTTTTTGTTTCTTAATATAAAAAAATAATAAAAATATAATATAATAAGAAACTGTAACAATTATTTTGTAGTTCAACAAAACTGAAGAAGGCATCGTAAGTTTCTTCCCCGAAGTTCACCGACTACAAAGGTAAGGATTTCATTTTTCATTTTTTTGTACATGAATTGCAAATGTTTCATTAATTGGAAATTTTATTAGTGGCTTTGACAATGCCACCCCCACCAAAAAAAAAAGCCCAGAGTCTTAGAGATTTTTATTTTATACTAGCTGAAATACCAACCTACATTGGGTAAGAACTATTCATTCTATCAGTGCATGTAAATTATAACAAGTAATTACGTTTCCTTTTAAAAGTCAAGCGCGAAAGTCAAATTCTGTTTGACCGGTTTTTTGCTTGACAATGTAAACGTACATTTGCATATCGTCTCTACGTGATAGGGCTGGGGACGTTTTGCCCTCACAATTTCATGTAAGACAGCAAGCTAGAAACAGAAAAGAAAGAAAGAAAGAAAGGAAATTGATAGAATGAGAGGTAAAGGTAAAAGAAAAAATATTAATCGTAATAAATGTTGACTTTTTAAATTTTTAAATTTGATTTTTTGTTTTTTGCTTCAGATGAACTAACTCCTTCAACGACTGTCGCTACAAAAGAAAACAATCTTTCTACTACTAATGGTAAGTAAAAGAAAGAAAGAAAGAAGAAAGGAAAATTGATAGAAAGATAGGTAAAGATAAAGAAAGAAAAGGTAATAGAAAAGAAAGAAAGAAAGAAAGAAAGAAAGAACGGTGAAGGTAAAGAAAGATAAAGTTTAAAAATAAATAAATGTAACTTCACTTTAAACATGTTACCTTCCCCCTCCACAAACCCCAGCAAATTGAGCACTCTGACTTCACATCAGGGAATTTCTTCTTTTATTTTGTCTATTTTCTGTTTAATCAATTATTTTATTCCATGCTGATACCAATTTTGGGTTTATTTTTTCAGTGTTTATCATTTTGGGGTCCGTGATTGTTTTGCTGATTATTTTCCTGGTGGCTGGTTTCATCTTTTACAGGTAAATCAATCAATTATTAAACAGGTTTTTATTTATCGAACTAACATCCTCATCTTTCTTAAATAATCATTTGAAATTTCTTCATAGAATCAGTTCTGATTGGACAAGAAACACAAAACACCTCCCTGCCCAATTCTGAATGGTATGCATTGATTATACAATATTGAACCTTCCACCCCTTTACCAAAAAGAAAGAAAAAAAAAAAAGAAAAATCACACTGTGAACCATTCTATATATATAGAAGAGAGTTTGGTATGTACGTGTTGACTTATAACTCACAAACTAGATGTTATTCAGATTCAAAATCTTGCATACACCTTGACATTCTTATAACTAAGAAACACGCCAAATTTGGTTATTGATTTTTATTGATTAAGGGATATAATTAATTAATTAAACAAAAATCAAACGATTTGTAACAATCGTGGCATAGATGCTGCTGCTGCTAATATAAAAAATTCGCTGGCTGCTGCCTATATCAACCGTGATTTAAAATGGCGCCGCTGCTGGTAATTTGAAGTTAACAGATTTGCACCCTAATCATTTCAGGTTGGAATTTCTCGAGTATCACTGGTCTAATCTTACAAAATTTATTTGATTAGATAAGAAAATAACCTTTCTAAATATGCAATTTGTATGTGGATTTATGATTGAATTATTTTTTACAGCGAAATAAATAATAATAATAAATAAAACATTTGATTTAACGATTAATGATAACTTTGGTTTTATTATCAAATTTATTTCAAATTAGAATAAAATATATACATTTTTAATCAATATTTAATTTTTTTTTCGTACAAAAGAGTTAAAAAAAGAAAAACAAGAAATTGTAATACGAGCAATTGTAAGTCTTTAATTCTTAGCATTTCCTTGTTACTTTTTAATACGGTAAAAAAAGAAGGAATTAAACGAATACATTTCATTTCTACCATTTGAAATCAACAGGTAAGGAAGTTCACTTAAAAAAATTAAGTTGTTTTAAAATGTAAACAACAAAAAGAAACTATTCTTAAAATAAACGAATATTATGATACACAAATTCTTAGCTTTGTCTATCGTTAAATCTTTAATAAAGTTTAGAAATGCATTTTTAAAAATATCTTAAATGTAAACAAAAGAAAAAAAAATTCCTAAAACAAACATTCTACTATACAAATTCTCAGTGATTTTTTTTAATTTGATAAAACATTTTCCTTATATTTTCTACCTTACTCCTGTTTTCTTTTCACTCACTCTCTTCCTAATTTTTTTTTATTTCGGTCATGGACGCGGTACTTTTGCTAGTTTTCTTTAAATAATTGCCTCAAATTTTAGTGAACTAACTTAGACACACATAGGAAGTGATTATTTTCCTTTATTATTGTTTTTTTTCTTCTTTCTGTGAAGGAATTGGGCAAGCAAAAAAAAAGAAAAAGCAAAAAAAAGTAGGAATCATTTTTAACTATTGTCTCAAATTTTAACGAACTAACTTAGACACACATAGGAAGTGATTATTTTCCTTTATTATTATTCTTATATATTATTATATATATATTTACGAACCCCTCAGCACGAGTAGGATGTACTACAATGTGAATATCTTAAACGGAGTTTTAGAAGTTTCGATTCAGAGTCTTCCTTCTTCTGGACTTGCCTAATAAAGTTTAAAAATCCCAGTCAAAATTTATATTAACAAAAATCAGGAAGATGAAGGATAAGGCTAGTGAAAATAATACCTAAGATGCAAAAAAATCTCCCTTGTCCAGCACTAGTAAAAAGAGGATAGACTCCCTCGCTGTCTGGATAATACCGACAATAGTCCCACTTATACTTTCCCCCTTTTCTACAAAGTGAATTGGTCTGGGGGTGGGGTTATATTTACACTGATTTTAAGATTTCTTTGTCATCTTTTGCAGAAAAAGACGCCCGAATGAAACTATGACTGCTATGAATGAAAATGAAACAATCGACCAGATGCCCGATGAAGGCATAGTCACAGGTCAGGAGGTTGGTGACAATGAGATGTATCAACCGATTACAGTGAAGAACACCAATATGCAGAGATCCGTGGTGATGTCTATGCTGTGGTTAACAAGCCAAAGGAAGGAAATAATGACCTTCCAATAGACCTGAGGATTCATCTCACATCGAAGTGAACGGGGATATATATGCAGTGATTGTAGACAAAGAGTTACAAGAAAGCAACTACACCAGAGAAAACGAATATGCCGACTCCCAGGGGCTGTCTATGCAGAGGTCAACAGGAAAGAAGAAATCAAAAATGACTTTCCTATGGACTCTGGGGATTCATCTCATATTGAAGTGAATGGAGATATATATACAGTAATTAACAAGAACAATGCAAAATATTCCACCTATCTATAGACACGAAATTGACAGAATATATATATATATATATAAAAATCTGATAGGAACTCTGTAACAAACTACTGTTAGAGAATAGAACCAGCTTAGAATTGCCCTTATACCAATAAACATGGTACCCCATCAAAGTATATATATATATATATATATATATATATATATATATATATGTAGAGAGAGAGAGAAAGAGAGAGAGGAACTGACAGTATATATATATATTATATATATATATATATATATATATATTATATCTTATTTAATGGAGATATTTATATATATATATATATATATCTTATTATAATGGAGATTGGTGTAATATGTGTGATCAAGTTGAAGAAGTTGTCTATCTTTCGGTTTGCATTCCTTTTCAGTAGTAGTAGCAGTACTATTACTACTACTTGTAATACAATGTTGGTCGGGGTGCCAAATGTAATACTATGATCTGGTCACGGGACCAAATGTAATACTATGCTGTCACGGCACCGAATCTAACACGATGGGTGTTATTTGACCCACAGGAAAGTTGAAGTGCTTGTTTCGGGCTGTACCTGAAAGTGACCAAATTCACCAATGTTGTTCCACAATTAATACGAACGCGTTTTTTTAACAATAAAACGGCCTTTATTAATTATACAGTGATTAAAAATCATGTACAACCACAAAGGGGTGTTGAAGTTGAGTCGGAATTTTGTGGACTGACTGGCGATATATGTTGAGTTCTGATTCAAATTCAGGACTTTGAGTAACAAGATGACAAAGCAAAGGCTGTGAGATGGAGCTATTAATCTGGTCAAGAACCAGCTCTCCAATCTGGTCAAGAACCAGCTGTCCAATCTGGTCAAGAACCAGCTCTCCAATCTGCCTGGAACCCTTTTGGGTCCTCTTTTATGGGTTCCAAACCCCTGAACCCAGGGCTCTGATTGGCCAGCCAATAGAAATGCCGGACCAATGGCCCTACAGTGTAAACATCAGGAGGTGTACAAAAACCACCCACACAGTCGCATTTGATTAGACGGCCAATCGAAATCATGGCCTTGGGTTACACATCTTGGAGGGGGGGGGGTCAACAAGTCTCCACACCAGTTTCCTGATTGGTGAGGCACCTGATAATATTTTTGTTATTGTATAAATGGTCTTGTGCCAGATTTATCTGTCAGTTGCTATGATAATTCCCAGAAATTGGCCTAAGACCACCCAGCTGAATTGTTATTCTTAACTGATCAACATTTTTAATATTTAATCTTTAAACTGTTTTTGTTATATAAATTTCCTTATCCTATGCAGTCCTCACAAGAACAACAATAGATATGAATATGACAGCAGTTGTATAAACCAGTCATTCGTTTTTATATCAACCACTTTTAGCCTTTAAAATCTCCCCTGTTCGAGTAATAAATTTTCTTATCTAGTGTTGACTTTACCCCACCACTGACATGTACTCTGATCTAAGTCGCTTGTACGACTCTAAAAACAATTGTTATTTTTATATCCAAAATTGCTTTTTTTTCAACTATCTAATGAGATATCGCCAGTCACTCGTTGACACCACTTTGGTGTTATATACTACTACTACTAGTAATAGTAATAGTATTTTTTCACACCATGAAAGTTCGTGCAGTCTGTGTATTCTATATCCCCAGCCAACAGGGCCGGCAAGAAAACAAACAAATCGATTTAATATTATAATTTATATCAATTCCTTTATTTATTTCAGATGAAAGATTCATAAAAAAAGCAAAAATAAATACCCGGATAGAATGTGGACATAATATAATTATCACAAATGAAACTGGAACAAGCACATGTTTGGGCAGCAATCATGTAACGTTCAATCCAAAAATGAAATATTTTTTGCTTGCATTAAAAGTAAGTATGTTTTCTTTTTGAAAATTCTTAGGAGAGGGGATCATAAACTATCATTAAATATAGTGTTAATTCTTCCAAAGCGGTAGCTGTGCTAGTACTACTAAATAGTTGCACAACTTGGACTCAAACAAAACGCCTAGTTGCTCCCAGAGTCACAGTTTATAAGAAAAACTGGTCTTAGAAAAGAATCTCACAAGATGAATGTGGCGTTTTCAGATTTCGGCTCCTCCTGCAAATATTCTCTACCCCGAGTCTTTCATATAGTCTCATTACATTGGGTTTATTTATATGAACCCATTGTATGAGATTATATGAAAAGATTATATGAGATTATATAAAAAACTGGGGGTACAGAATATTCAATTTGAAAAAAACTTTGTTTATTTTTCAATATTTTGTCCTGTTGTTGATTTTATTTTTATTTTTATTTTCAATTCAAATTCAAATAATTTTCTCAATCCGTTGAGATTGGCATTTACGATCTCAAGTCAAACTCGATTTTGATCAATCGAATAAGGTAATGCCATGATCAATTTCAACCAGGTTATGTCACGTGATTTAAAACAGAATGTTAACGGTTAAAAAACGCGAGCTTCTATGTTTTACATATTGATTTTATTTTTTGTTTCAATTACACTCAGTCAGTCTACAAAAGCGTTTGAAAAAAGAAGGTGGAGGCCACCCGAAATATTGGATATAATAAAAGAAGATAAAAAGCGATACAACATTCATCCTTTAGAATTTAGTTTTTTCTTCCTCTTAGATTTTCTGATGCTTCTAATTTAACTAAAAATGTTCCCAATAACATTATATATATATATATATATATATATATATATATATATATTGTTACTGTGTTTGTATGTTACAATAAAATGAATCAAGATATCATTTTATTTGTAACATGAGTCACAATTATGAGTAGCATTTTATGAGAAGATAAATGCTATTTTATGAGTAACATGTGTGACAATTAAAAGTAAAATTTCATAAGAATATAAACGTTTCATAAGTAACATGAGTAACTATTGTGAGTAAGATTTTATAAGAAACATATGTAACATTTTATAAGTAATAAATAATAAAGGACTTTGCTTTTTTTGCAGGAGAATTTTACCCACAAAATTTTCTTCAGGTGACCAGAAATGATCTTTTATCTAAAACTGGCTGCTACACTTGTAATGAACAAAATAAGTTTAAATTAAATTTACAAAAAAAAACAGGAAAATACTTCCATTTTCTCATTATTTCTAAGTCACTGTGGGCAAAGGACATTACATACACTGCACTTTCGTATGTAATATGGAATGGTACAGGTGATCTTACAACGGATGGTCAGGCCAGGTTTGTCTTAAAAGGTAAGACTCACATTTTGCTGTATCTTTTTGTAAAGAAAAAGTGTAAACACTGAACAAGAAAATGAAAATAATAATTAATCGATATTGTTGATGTTGTTGTGTTGCATATCCTTCATACTTATCTTCATATTCCGATACTTATCTTCATATCTGGCCGGATCTTCTATTCTTCTCGAGACACAACGATTGATTTTAATGACATCCCAACACATCCAGGGTTATATTATGTCAAGGGGTTAGGGAATTGCATTCATATTTACCTTTTTTGTTTCTTAAGGGATTTCTGCGTTCTGATCTTCTTGGATTGGTCTTGGGCACACTTAGAGAAACAACGATTGATTTTAATGACATCCCAACACATCCAGGGTTATATTATGTCAAAGGGTTAGGGAATTGCATTCATATTTACCTTTTTTGTTTCTTAATATAATAAAAATAATAATAATAATAAGAAACTGTAACAATTATTTTGTAGTTTCCAACAAAACTGAAGAAGGCATCGTAAGTTTCTTCCCCCGAAGTTCACCGACTACAAAAGGTAAGGATTTCATTTTTCATTTTTTTGTACATGAATTGCAAATGTTTCATTAATTGGAAATTTTTATTAGTGGCTTTGACAATGCCACCCCCACCAAAAAAAAAAGCCCAGAGTCTTAGAGATTTTTATTTTATACTAGCTGAAATACCAACCTACATTGGGTAAGAACTATTCATTCTATCAGTGCATGTAAATTATAACAAGTAATTACGTTTCCTTTTAAAAGTCAAGCGCGAAAGTCAAATTCTGTTTGACCGGTTTTTTGCTTGACAATGTAACACGTACATTTGCATATCGTCTCTACGTGATAGGGCTGGGGACGTTTTGCCCTCACAATTTCATGTAAGACAGCAAGCTAGAAACAGAAAAGAAAGAAAGAAAGAAAGGAAAATTGATAGAATGAGAGGTAAAGGTAAAAGAAAAAATATTAATCGTAATAAATGTTGACTTTTTAAATTTTTAAATTTGATTTTTTGTTTTTTGCTTCAGATGAACTAACTCCTTCAACGACTGTCGCTACAAAAGAAAACAATCTTTCTACTACTAATGGTAAGTAAAAGAAAGAAAGAAAGAAAGAAAGGAAAATTGATAGAAAGATAGGTAAAGATAAAAGAAAGAAAGGTAATAGTAAAGAAAGAAAGAAAGAAAGAAAGAAAGAAAGAAAGAAAGAACGGTGAAGGTAAAAGAAAGATAAAGTTTAAAAATAAATAAATGTAACTTCACTTTAAACCATGTTACCTCCCACAAACCCCAGCAAATGTGAGCACTCTGACTTCACATCAGGGAATTTCTTCTTTTATTTTGTCTATTTTCTGTTTAATCAATTATTTTATTCCATGCTGATACCAATATTTTGGGTTTATTTTTTCAGTGTTTATCATTTTGGGGTCCGTGATTGTTTTGCTGATTATTTTCCTGGTGGCTGGTTTCATCTTTTACAGGTAAATCAATCAATTATTAAACAGGTTTTTATTTATCGAACTAACATCCTCATCTTTCTTAAATAATCATTTGAAATTTCTTCATAGAATCAGTTCTGATTGGACAAGAAACAAAACAAACCTCCCCTGCCCAATTCTGAATGGTATGCATTGATTATACAATATTGAACCTTCCACCCCTTTCACCAAAAAGAAAGAAAAAAAAAAAGAAAAATCACACTGTGAACCATCTATATATATAGAAGAGAGTTTGGTATGTACGTGTTGACTTATAACTCACAAACTAGATGTTATTCAGATTCAAAATCTTGCATACACCTTGACATTCTTATAACTAAGAAACACGCCAAATTTGGTTATTGATTTTTATTGATTAAGGGATATAATTAATTAATTAAACAAAAATCAAACGATTTGTAACAATCGTGGCATAGATGCTGCTGCTGCTAATATAAAAAATTCGCTGGCTGCTGCCTATATCAACCGTGATTTAAAATGGCGCCGCTGCTGGTAATTTGAAGTTAACAGATTTGCACCCTAATCATTTCAGGTTGGAATTTCTCGAGTATCACTGGTCTAATCTTACAAATATTTATTTGATTAGATAAGAAAATAACCTTTCTAAATATGCAATTTGTATGTGGATTTATCGATTGAATTATTTTTTACAGCGAAATAAATAATAATAATAAATAAAAACATTTGATTTAACGATTAATGATAACTTTGGTTTTATTATCAAATTTATTTCAAATTAGAATAAAATATATACATTTTTAATCAATATTTAATTTTTTTTTTCGTACAAAAGAGTTTAAAAAAAGAAAAACAAGAAATTGTAATACGAGCAATTGTAAGTCTTTAATTCTTAGCATTTCCTTGTTACTTTTTAATACGGTAAAAAAAGAAGGAATTAAACGAATACATTTCATTTCTACCATTTGAAATCAACAGGTAAGGAAGTTCACTTAAAAAAATTAAGTTGTTTTAAAAATGTAAACAACAAAAAGAAACTATTCTTAAAATAAACGAATATTATGATACACAAATTCTTAGCTTTGTCTATCGTTAAATCTTTAATAAAGTTTAGAAATGCATTTTTAAAAATATCTTAAATGTAAACACAAAGAAAAAAAAATTCCTAAAACAAACATTCTACTATACAAATTCTCAGTGATTTTTTTTAATTTGATAAAACATTTTCCTTATATTTTCTACCTTACTCCTGTTTTCTTTTCACTCACTCTCTTCCTAATTTTTTTTTTATTTCGGTCATGGACCGGGTACTTTTGCTAGTTTTCTTTAAATAATTGCCTCAAATTTTAGTGAACTAACTTAGACACACATAGGAAGTGATTATTTTCCTTTATTATTGTTTTTTTTCTTCTTTCTGTGAAGGAATTGGGCAAGCAAAAAAAAAAGAAAAAGCAAAAAAAAGTAGGAATCATTTTTAACTATTGTCTCAAATTTTAACGAACTAACTTAGACACACATAGGAAGTGATTATTTTCCTTTATTATTCTTATATATTATTATATATATATTTACGAACCCCTCAGCACGAGTAGGATGTACTACAATGTGAATATCTTAAACGGAGTTTTAGAAGTTTCGATTCAGAGTCTTCCTTCTTCTGGACTTGCCTAATAAAGTTTAAAAATCCCAGTCAAAATTTATATTAACAAAAATCAGGAAGATGAAGGATAAGGCTAGTGAAAATAATACCTAAGATGCAAAAACAATCTCCCTTGTCCAGCACTAGTAAAAAGAGGATAGACTCCCTCGCTGTCTGGATAATACCGACAATAGTCCACTTATACTTTCCCCCCTTTTCTACAAAGTGAATTGGGTCTGGGGTGGGTTATATTTACACTGATTTTAAGATTTCTTTGTCATCTTTTGCAGAAAAAGACGCCCGAATGAAACTATGACTGCTATGAATGAAAATGAAACAATCGACCAGATGCCCGATGAAGGCATAGTCACAGGTCAGGAGGTTGGTGACAATGAGATGTATCAACCGATTACAGTGGAGAACACCCAATATGCAGAGATCCGTGGTGATGTCTATGCTGTGGTTAACAAGCCAAAGGAAGGAAATAATGACCTTCCAATAGACCCTGAGGATTCATCTCACATCGAAGTGAACGGGGATATATATGCAGTGATTGTAGACAAAGAGTTACAAGAAGCAACTACACCAGAGAACAACGAATATGCCGACTCCCCAGGGGCTGTCTATGCAGAGGTCAACAGGAAAGAAGAAATCAAAAATGACTTTCCTATGGACTCTGGGGATTCATCTCATATTGAAGTGAATGGAGATATATATACAGTAATTAACAAGAACAATGCAAAATATTCCACCTATCTATAGACACGAAATTGACAGAAATATATATATATATATAAAATCTGATAGGAACTCTGTAACAAACTACTGTTAGAGAATAGAACCAGCTTAGAATTGCCCTTATACCAATAAACATGGTACCCCATCAAAGTATATATATATATATATATATATATATATATATATATGTAGAGAGAGAGAGAAAGAGAGAGAGGAAACTGACAGTATATATATATATATATATATATATATATATATATCTTATTATAATGGAGATATATATATATATATATATA
>CM042176.1:55661399-55866399 GCA_023376005.1 Doryteuthis pealeii
AGTGTGGCCAATTGTTAGTATCACAAAAAAAAGAGTAAAAAAAAAAACATTTAAATTTCAGTCGAGTTCATACATTTATATTTAAAGATATCCCATAATTCCATTAAAAGAAAAGTTGAGAATGGTCCGTATACTAAACCTTTTATCATTCGTATCTGGTGGGCTGTTTCCAAGTCTAAATTATCAAGCTTATAAGTGTATCGTCAAATAACACTCAACCCAACATATCTTAGGGGTTCAAAGCATGAAAATGTTCATCATTACATTTGCATATTTTTGCATAATTTAAAATGGAACAAACTGTTGAAACAATATTTTAAAATCTGCAAAGATTATTTGTTTTATAGTTTAATAGATAGATAGATAGATATGAACAGACTGATGTAGATAGATAAAGAGATAGATAGATATATCATCATCATCATCATATGTATCTAATATATAAAACAGAGATTTTGGTATGTACGTGTCGACGTATAACAAAAAAACGGGAGGTCACTCAGATTCAAAATCTTGCATACACATTGATATCGTTCTAACTAAGAAAAACTCCAAATTTGGTTATTGATTTTTACTGATTAAGGGATTTAATCGATTAATTAATCCAAAATCACCCAATTTGCGGAACTGTCCGTATATCAGCCCCTCCTGATAATAAAATATTGTCTCTGCCTGCTTATTGTTAAAGCGATAACAGCAGTGAAGTTTTGATTTTAATGAATTAATTTGCAGTCTAAGCCGTTCAGCTCCGAATTTATGGCCTATTTATGGTCCAATCTTTAATAATTTTTATATCGTTAGAAAGATAAGAAAATACTCTTTCAAAATATGTAATTTGTGTGAGTTTTTATCAATTGAATCATTTTTTACAGCGAGTTAAAAAATTAAAAAATGGCTTCGGATAGCCACGCTGCCTATGATTATTGCGATACAAGCAGTGCAGTCTATATCAGTCAGATCGGAATCTCTTACCTATTTAGGATCAAATCTTTAAATATTTATATCTTTAGTAATAAGATGAAATAGTCTTTCTGAATATGTAATTTGTATGTTTTTATAGATTTTTTTTTTTTTTACAGCGAGTTAAAAAAAAAAAATACTACGTATAGCCGATAATAGCAGCTCGGAATCTCTTAGTCTTTCTGAATATGTAATTTGTATGTGTTTTATAGATTAAATTATTTTTTACAGTGAGTTTGTCCATATTCTTAAATTGTACAGTACACTCATTTTAATTTTAATTTTTGTAATGCATAAAAATTGTAGAAAATCAAAATGCACGCTTTACAGTTACATTATTAAAAAAATTTTTTAATCGTAAATAACAGTATCATGAAAATCAGTTTACGTCGTAAGTACGGTTACATATTTGTATAAATTAAACTAAGATTTTAATTCGAATAAAATGACTTTTAATTCTTTAATTTATTTATTAATTTTTATTGTTAGAGTTTTAAAGGGTTAAAAATAACAATAAGATTGACGAATTTCCTTAGAAACTGTTTTTCTTTTGGTTCGTTAACTAATTATTTTCTCAAACCACGATAAAAAAATTAAAAAAAACAAAGGTTACTAATACGGACACAGTCCGGTGTTTTATCTTTAGTCGAAGGCCCGACTGGAGATAAGTAGTCAATTATTTGTAAGACGAAATTTATTTCAAGTTTATCCGACAATATCCAGTTATTGGAACATTTCAAAAAATTTTTATATGTAAGTACGAAAAATTGTAAGCACTTTGTTTATCAAAATGACATGATTCGTTAGTAAATTACCCGAAAAGTTGATAAAACAAAACAACTAACAACCAACATTTAAATTATTATTCAAAATACAATTTAAAATATTCCTCAGAATTTGCCTTACAAATTAAATTTTAAGTTTTATGATTTTACTCTTTATTGTGAAGTCAATAAACATCGCTGAGTTTATAGTGCAACTTTTCAGTTCTGAAAAATTGGCATGTTTAAATAGAGATTTCATAGGTGACATTTGAACTTTTATGAAAATTGATGTTTGTAATTAATACAAATTTTGTAATAAAACTTAATTTTAACTAGGGGGGGGGGTTAGTTTAATGGGAAAATAAATAAATAATTTGGGTTCCGTTCAAGCGGTTCCGATATGGGGGATCAATTTACTATAAACTTATACGAGGAAATGAGCACCCGTGAATACTCAAATAATAAAGAACTTTTAAGAATTTTTTTTCAATCTGATAGATTGGTGTGTAATCGATAATAATCAACTGAAGGAAAAAAATAGATGGGGGGGGTGTCCAGACAATCAGGTCCACCAAAACGTTTTTAAACAATGTTTTTAAAATACTAGGTACCACCAATTTTTACCCTGTGAAATTTACCCCCCCCCCCCCTATATTTAACACTATGAAACTTGCAGAAAAAATTAATATTTTCTTGAAAAATTTTTTTCCATTTGAAAGAAAAAACATTAAATAAACTCCTGATGATTTTTTAACTTTTTTTCAGCTTACGGAAATAATGAAAATTATGATTGAAAAACAACGTTTTCATTTTTGCACTGTTAAATCAACTGAAAATTAACGTAGCTAAAAACAAGTTACGATAAGATTTTTTTTTAATTCTATGAAAAATCAATTAATTATAAATAATAACAAAAATATTTCCGTTTTATTCAAGATGGCCTAAACTGATCAATTGGTGGTCCCTATAATACTATCTTAGGTTTTAGCAAAAATAGATATTGCAATACGAAGAATTTAAATTTTCGATTCTCAGATTCTTTTTAAACTCAACATGCAATTAAGAACTAAATGTGAATTGTTGTGATGTACAAAAAATTTAAAACAATAACAAACAAATATACAAACGAATACTTTCAATTTGTTGTATAATAATATGAAATAATTTTAAACTATAAAACAGAAAATACAAATCCTGAAATATACAAATTCTCAATGATTTTAGTTTCAAGAATTATTTTCCTCTTACCCCCTCTCTAACTACTGTCTTCCACTTTCTCTCTCACTCCCTGGTGATCCAAATTTCATTTTAGTCCGGTCATGGACCGGGTACTTTAGCTAGTATATATATATGAAATGACAGGTAGATAGATAGATAGATAGATAGATAGAGAGAGAGAGAGAGAGAGAGAGAGAGAGAGAGAGAAAAGGGTAGATATGAACAGACTAAGATGTATAGATAGATAGATAGATAGATATGAATAGACAGGTAGATAGATAGATAGATATGAATAGACAGGTAGATAGATAGATAGATTGATAGATAGATATCAACAGACTGGGTTAGATAGATAAATAGATAGATAGATATGAACAGACTGAGAAAGATTGATAGATAGATAGATAGATATGAACAGACTGAGATGGATAGATAGATATATAGATAGATGGATAGACAGACTGATATATATATATAGATATATATAGATATATATAGATAGATATGAACTGACCTAGATAGATAGATGGATGTGAAGAGACTGAAATAGATAGATATATAAATAGATATATAGATAGATGGATATGAACAGATTGTGATAGGTAGATAGATAGATAGATAGATAGATACCAACAGACTGAGATGGATAGATAGATAGATGGATATATAGATAATTAGATAGATAATTATATATATATAGATAGAAACAAACTGATATAGATAGATAGATACATATGAACAGACTAAGATAGATAAATAAATAGATAGAAAGATATATAAATATGAACAGACTCAAATAGATAAATAGATAGATAAATAGATAGATATCATTTGAATTAGAAAAATGTCAAGAGTTGAATATTCTGTATTTTTCATTTCTATTTGAGTGCATATCTGAAACAAATGCTAAATCATTTGTAGGATTTACATTTTCTAATAGTTTAGTTGTTTCTCTGTTGTTTTTTTAGGAAGAAAATTAAGATCATTGTAAAAACTATCCAACTATTCTAACGTTATACCTGATAGAAAATTTCATATTACTCACCCAAATGCATCACTCCAAAATAATAAACTTTTTACCTATGTAGCCTACGGTCAGTCTATAGCAAATACATCCTCTTCAATTTTCTTAATTTCAAGTAATTCAGTGTCGGTGGGTGTAATGCCCTGGTGAATTGAAATGGAATGAACCTAATGTGAAATTTACGGCGAACCATATCCATGAACCGAACCGTAAGTTCTTCTTCCATGGAATTTTTTTTTTTTTTTACTACCAAAACATTTAGAATAAAAATATTTAGATATTGTAGCATTAATACAAGATTCTCTCTTATTAGTACATTGTTCCAAACTCAAACTTTAATCTTTTCTCTGATTTATGAGCAAACTTATAGAGTTATAAAAACTGTAGGATTATAATAAAAATGCTATATTCTTTCAATAATTTCAGTGAATTTTTTTTTTTTTCACATCTTTGACATTTAAAATAGAAATATTTATATTTTGTAGCATTCCTACAAGATTCTGTCTTATTAGAGCATTGTTCCTCAAACTTTAATCTTTCTTCTAACTTTAAACTTGTAGGGATATTAAAACTGTAGGATTAGAATAAAAATGCTATATTCTTTCAATAATTTCAGGTTTTATTTTCTTCTTTTTTGTTTTTCATCCGAGAACACTTAGAATAGAAATATTTAGATTTTTGTAGCCTTCTTTCGGATTATAATAAACATACAGTAGAATGTAATATTGGAACAGTTAAAAAAAAAATTCAAATTGTTTCAACTTGAACATTTTAATTTTAATATTCCTAGCTTCTTTTATTTTTTTTCAATAATATTTAGAGTTAAATGCAAAGACATTGACTAAACGCAAATAATAGTAATTCAGGTTTGCTTCAGACTGAAGAAAACATTGTTACAATTATGACCCACCATAGATAATTGCATCGCTTTAATGTTTCGCACCAAAAACAAATAAAATGATACCCCGTTGTTTAGAATGGACTATTCTGATAGAATAAGAACAATGAAGGTGTTGGTATGAGAGCCCGTATTTTCCAATCGTCTGGCGGATGAGTAAATAACTCACATCATCTCATGACTGTCCCCCAAGACAACAACACCAACACCCTCGATTTAAAAGGGCAGGGCTGGATTTATTGCCTGGTGCGCCGCAAAAGAGGAACACAAATTCATCTAAAGGTGAATAAGTATCGAAATTTTTGTGAAAATTTGACAATTGATTTTTCATAGAACGGAGATATTTTTAAAAAATGTCAACAAAGATTAAAAATTGATTGTAAAATTATTTAAAAAAAAAACCCCCCAAAAATCATGTTATTTGTAGCAAATCTATTTTTTACTTTTTTTAAGGCATAAACTTGGAATTCTTATTAATATTAAACGTAAAAGAAAACAGTCATAAGTAGGGTTTGCCAAAAGTGATGACAAATGCATATTTAGTATTATTAGTGTCATTCGGACTATTGTCCCCATCTTCATTGTTATTGTACAACGTTTCGGCCGATATACCCTCTGGCCTTCTTCAGTATATTCAGAGACGTTGTACAAATAACAATGAAGATGGGGACAATAGTCCGAATAACACTAATAATACTAATCTTCAAGCCTCATCTCAAACATTCAGAGAAATGCATATTTTACAAAATAAATTTAACCCTCCTGATTGAAAAAAAAAAAATTACTAAAAATCAGAGAATTATCTGATTCTAATGAAATTTTCAGTGTTGATTTATCAATGAATGAATTTCATAATGCATCAGTTATTTTATTTCAAAACTTTCTAATTTTTTCAGGTCACTTATGTTTAACTTCCCTTATTTTTTGGGCACAAAATATCAGTGGGTTTATCTACTTTGGAAACTAATTACAATATAAATAAAAAGACAAAAGACCAAAAGGTGTGAAGAGAAGAAAAAGAAATTAGAAACAAAAAAAAAATTTTGGAAATTTTTTTTTATATGTGGTTTTATTATATAATTGCCTATTATAAGTGAAAAAATTATACATCAATAGTTGTTCTGTTTAAAAAGGTGGGAATTTAAATTTTTAATTGAGTTTTCTCCAAAAATTATTAGATAACAAGAATAAAGTAAACTAGTTATTAAATATATATATCATTTTTAGAATCTAAAAATATGAAATTTTAAACTTAAAATTAAATGGTTCATATTTCAGATGATTTTTATCTATTAATTAGGTATGTAAATTGTTTCCTCAAAGTATGCTATGGTAGGTGAAAAGGGTAATATTTATTTTGAAGAATTTCAATTTGTTTCCATTGAATCAGTTTGATTGAAACGGTTCAGTAATGTAAAAAAAAAATTCATTGATTAATAAGCCAACGCAGAAAAATTGTTAATATCAGATAATTCACAGATTTTTGATAATTGTTTTTCATCAATGTCGGGCCTCCATACAAGAAGAGGTCATGTGACATTTTCTCCCGGTCATTTCTTTTTTTTTTTTTGGTAAACAAAACTCACAATTTTTTTAGAGTGTCTTTTTTTTTGTGTGTTTAGGCCAAAAAGAAAAATACATTTCATTTAAAAGTTATTAACTCTTCTGTACAGAGTGTATTTAATGTTTATTGTCATTGATCTTTAAGAAGAAACTGTTATAAGCCTTAAAATCTTAAATAATGTATTTTTTAGTCCCTAAATACATAAAAAAGTGTCCAATGTTTGCAAAATATTTGAGCAAAATTAATGGTTTAAAATCTATTAAAAATAAATTACATATGTAATATTATTTGCTTTTCTTTTTTTAAATTAAATAAAAATTTTTTTTTTTTTTTACTGATGCTCATTATGTTACTACTTTTCAACTTTGGACTAAAATTTGACCTTAAATAATTGATTTAATTAATTTTAATTTGTTTTTAAAATGAAAAGGAGTCAACATTTTGGCAGACCCTAGTATTGGGAATTCTCGCAGTAACTGTCAACAGGGTTTACCTGTGGTCAACCAACTACAGAAATGTAGCAGCAGATTGCAACAAACTCCACTGGTGCGGCCAGAAACCGAGCATTCTTGAGAAACAAAACTTAGAAAAAAAAAATGTTGGCTCGCACAACACAAAATTTTACTACACTGTCGTTATAAATTACAAACTCTTTCCACAAAATAAATGTTTGCCTGAACAAAACGAATTTCACTCCAGAGTAGTAACAAGTTACAAATTCTTTTTGTTGTATACTCTTTTCTTACTCTTTACTTCTGGTCGTATTTTCTTCTGGCCGGCTTTGGTTCTTCTTCTATCATCTTACGTCTGGTCTAGCGTCTGGTGTTGACTTGGGGATTTCAGGTCTGGTCTTCTATTGGGATCCAGGTCTGGTTTCTGTTAGGGATCACTCCTTATCAGAGGCCCTGTGTCATTGTTAGTTTTTAGGTAATAAACACAAGACTTTGATTTACGTTGATGTTACTTTATTTCCAAATCCCCAACCCAGACAATCTGCGCAGATGAGACTTACATGTTGCTAGCTCGGTTTCTAACTTCTAACTGACTGAGTTACTTAGTATCCTTAAACTGGAACAGGGTCTTCTATGCCTTCCGGTTCTCACGATTTATCCCCGGAAGGCAAGGTGAGAGTGAAGTCAAGCACTGTCACTCACCTCAAGGCCATCAGCTGCACTAATTGCCATTAGGATTTCTACACTATTCCATAAATATTAGGTGACTAATAATTATGTAACATTTTCCCCTGACGTTCCAGCAAAAAAATCTCCTTTTTATGTCAACTGGAGAAGAGGGTTCTAAAAAGGGTGAGTCCACTACTTTGTAAGCCTCTGTGGCGAGAGAAATCATTCACGGTGTAGATCAAAGTGTACACGACTGTGTCTGGCGTGTAAAATGAGATCGGGGGGGGGTGTAACAGGCAATTGGGGAGATTGAAATTACATCCTCCTGATCGTGAATCATGGCTTGATGTCGAACTACCTCGTTGACGTGCATGTAAATTACTAAACTGCGCGATTGACCCGGATGTGTGATTTTACTATGGTTATTTAAGGCCTGCCTTAACACAATGAGTAGTTGCGTTCCAGTCTTGCTGACGAGGGCAATGACGTACGACAAGGAACAAGAGGCGAGTGAGCTTTGGTGTAGGACTGCTAGAAAAGATTGTTGCAGGTTAGAAGGATTTGGTTAGGTGAAGCTGAGAGAACATATGCCCCATTAAGATCCCTATGTAAAAACACAAGAGATTGCGTTGATCCAGCCACTCTGGAAGTAAAAAAAAAAAAAAAAGTAATGTCTACTATTTAGAATATTAAATGCAAAAAAAAAAAAAAAAAAAAAAAAAATGCTATTATCATTTAAATTTTTTTTTTTTTTAAAGTATCTTCACTAATATAAATCAAACCTTCAATATTTTTGCTCAAAAATCAAGAACTGGTGATATTTAATGTGTATATGTTGTATACCCTTTTTTACTTCTATTATTCTTCTGCTCATCTTTGGTATCTTACGTTCTTCTTCTTCTAGCGTCTCTTCTAACGTCTCTCTTCTTGCTGGTTGGTCGTCCTTGATTCATTTCTCCTTCTAGTTCAGTCTTGTTGCCAAGACATTCATCAACCACAAAACCATATTATTTATTTAAACCTTTATTTACTTAACTAAACATATTTCTCTAACTAAACACAACGCGCGTGTGCATGTGAGCTCCAGTTAAAGCAGATATATCTTATCTGTCTGACGTCCAAGCTGAAACTGAGTGCCAACTAGGACCCACGTGACTTCACATATTTAGCGGGCTTGCTGTAATATTCCATGGAAAGTGCCGCCTGTGATATGAAAAGGGGCCATCCCTTCAGAAATACAGGGGGTCGACAATAATCTATGCATAGATTATGTAACAATATATATTTACTTTCCAACCCGACAGATTTTTCATTCTTTTATTATAGCCTTAAAATAAAATATACAAAAAACAGAAAAGATTTGTTTGTTTGTTTGTTTTGTTTTACGGCATATCAACCTCAGTGGGTCATTTAATGCCGATAAAGTTTTGAAATAAATCAATTCTTAATGGATAATACAATTTTTTTTATAAATACATTTTTCTATTTAACCCAAAGATGGGACCCTAACAGGTACTACCACTCCGGGTCAGAGTGGACCAGGGAGCAATGGTGATGAAGGGGTGCTCCACATTCCCCAAACCTCCAAAACTAGAACCTCACCATCAGATAGAGTTTAACGTCATTCCCAGGACATGTAGACCCTCAGCCACCGCCTTCTAGCACCCATATGATAAAAAGGGGTTGGGGAAATCATATAGGTGCTAGGTCTTGACATGACCAGCCGATTGATCGGAGGGGGCCTCTCTGACCGCCCGTCTAGCCCAAGATAGGGCCAAAGTGGAGTATTGCATGTCATGAACTGCTCATCCACCTGGGCTCTATCCTTAAGCATCACGGGTCGCCACCCACGGCCAACAGGTGGCCCCATTGGGGGAGTCTTACCCCTCTGCAGAGGTGCATTCTAACGTCCCAGCTGACAGGGTGGAAACAGAAAAGAAAAAAAGACTTTGTTGTTACTTATCAGAAAATGATTTATTTGTTAGAATTGGTCAAAAGAAAATTGTTGTCACCGTCGGTTTGGGGAGAGGGGGGGGTGGGGACAAAAGATTTTTCGCTGCTAGAACATTTAGTGTTGATAAGTCTCAGCATTTTAGGCAGGGGTTCAAAAAGCGACAGGAAATTGAAAAAATAGAATCAGGGTTTTTTTTTCTTCTTTTTTCCTTATAGCAGAAAAAGTCACTTTGATCCAAACTTTTGATTTGGAAAAAAAAAAAAAAAAAATAAATAAAAGTCAATAAAAATTTCCTTGCATAAAAAAACCAAAAAACAAAAACAAAACATGGTAGCACAAATGTTGCAACTTAAATGGACACAAAATGAAATATTTACAATTTTTTTCTTTCTTTTTGAATCAGCCCCTAAAAGGCATAAAGGCATTTTGATAAATAAATTTGAAAGAATAGCAGAGATGGGAAGACCTACAATTCAGTGTCTGTTGACTCCCAAAGACGGGGATAGCCTCTACCCCCCCCCCCCAAAAAAAAATAAACACCAGGTAGAGTATTAGAGTTACCTGGGAGAAATTAGAGGTAAAGAAATATCAATAGCACATTGGAGAAGATATCTTCTCTTTTAAACAAAGTTATGATTGATGTCTAAGCTTATTCAACGGATGTGTCAATATGAGTTGTAATGGGGCTTGTATCTTAGAAGAAAGAAAGAAGAAACAGAACAATATTCATTGTTTGCTACATTGATCTCAAGCCCAACAGAAACTGGAAAAATTGTTGAAACATATCCAACAAAGAGAATTTAACTCTTAACATCCTGTTGAGAATTTTCCAGAGCCCCATTCCTATAAGGATTTATCAAAAAATGGCTTTTTCATTTAAAATTACCTGTTATTTCCTTTAAATCAAAGACTTCTAAATATGTTTAATATTACATTTAAACAAAGTCCAGAGCCCCATTCCTATAAGGATTTATTAAAAAATGGCTAAAAATGGCTTTTTCATTTAAAATTACCTGTTATTTCCTTTAAATCAAAGACTTCTAAATATGTTTAATATTACATTTAAACAAAGTCCAGAGCCCCATTCCTATAAGGATTTATTAAAAAATGGCTAAAAATGGCTTTTTCATTTAAAATTACCTGTTATTTCCTTTAAATCAAAGACTTTAAATATGTTTAATATTACATTTAAACAAAGTCCAGAGCCCCATTCCTATAAGGATTTATTAAAAAATGGCTAAAAATGGCTTTTTCATTTAAAATTACCTATTATTTTCTTTAATCAAAGACTTCTAAATATGTTTAATATTACATTTAAGTAAAGGCTATCGTTTGGGGTGTATTAGGAAAACAATTGTGACTTCCGTCCGGGTGGAATGAGGTGGTATAGGACATTAAGAGTTAAACACTGCCACAATACCCTGCTTCACCTTTTTGAAATTCAGGCTTTATAATAATATAAACCCATGTTAACTTTTCTTCCGGATTTCAATGTTGTTATTTGATCTCAGTCACAACAGCTCGATTTAGAAGTAAAGATGGCTCAAGATCAGTGATAGCACATATCTATATATATATATATAAAAGGAAGTTTGGTATGTACGTGCCGACGTATAACTCCAAAACGGGAGTCCCTCAGATTCGAAATCTTGCATACACATTAATAACCCTATAACTAAGAAACACACCAAATTTGGTTATTGATTTCTACTGATTAAGGGAAAAAATTAATTAAACAAAAATCAAATGTATTTTTTAAAATAATATCTTAATTGTAAACAAAATGAAAAAAAAAAATCCTCAGATTCGAAATCTTGCATACACATTAATAACCCTATAACTAAAAACACACCAAATTCGGTTATTGATTTCTACTGATTAAGGGAAAAAAATTAATTAATTAAACAAAAATCAAATGTATTTTTTAAAATAATATCTTAATTGTAAACAAAATGAAAAAAAAAATCCTAAAACAAATAAACATTCTATAATACAGATTCTCTGTGATTTTTTAAATTTGATTAATCATTTTCCTCTTATTTTCTCCCTAACTCCTGTTTTCTCCTCACTTACTCTCTGGTGTTCCTAATTTTTTTTTAGTCCAGTCATGGACCGGGTACTTTTGCTAGTATATATATATATATTTATATATCTAAGTTAGGTTAGCTTAGTAATAAAGCCAACATCGTTTAGTAACTGTTAATTTCTCACCTTTTGAAATTCAGGCTTTGAGAATGGCAGTGGGAGGGATTAATTGTTTCTCATTTAAATAACAAATACAAATAAAATTCTAGATAATTGTCAATCATGATTGTTTGAATTTTAATCTTATTATAATGGAGATTGTCTGTCTGTCTGTCTGTAACCGAAACTATATTACTATACAAGTCACAATTCCTTTAGTTATTTACATCATATTCTCCATGATTTTATTTTTATTTAAACCTCAATTATTAATAAAATTGTTTTACATTACTTACACTGTTGACCATATCTACATACTAATAACATCAAAGTGTATTTATATATACAACAAAATAGAGGTTTACAGTATAAAAGGGAAGGCTAATTTGCATATTGATCTTAAAAAATTGATTTTAATAAATATATGCTTAGTATTATTGATTTCTAATTGTTTGGTTTTATCTTATTGAATATGAGCAAAAATCTCTTCAATAAATCTTAAAAGAAATCCATTAACAAGAAGAAATAACTGTAATATTATTCTTTACTTCCTATTTTAACTAAACAGTTTAATTAGGAAAATTTATCAATGAAAGACGGGAGTAACGGAAAATGATGGAAGAGTTAGTTTCAAAGTTGTTCTATTTTTCAATCATACCCCCTCTGTTCAAAATCTTTTTATCTACATTCTCATTCAGTTTCATTAGCCTTTCTAATTTAATATGATATTTTATTATAAAATTTAACTAAAATACTTTCACCCGGAGGGTGCATATATTTGCTAGTAATAATAATAATAGAATCATTTAGAGAAGGTATGAGTCACAATGTTAGATAAAACTTTTATTTAATAGCTTTCTTATAACCACTTAATAGATTGTTTAATCAAATACACACACACACACACACACACACACATATATATATATATATATGTGTGTATTTGGGCAGCATTCTTTCATTTATACATGTAGAATTAAACAAAAGGCACATCTCCTCTTTAACAATTTTATTTTTGATCTTTTCTAATTTTCTGGCCAACTTTTTAATGTCTGGGTGGAATTGGTGGATTAGTCCAACAAAGTTTTTTGTTTTAATATAATTAAAAAAAACAAAAAAACTGGAATACATCACCCGTGATGATGGCACTTCGAAGTGCCGAAAGTACTCGGGAACTGAACTTTGGTGGACTATCCACCAATTCCACCCAGACATTAAAAAGTTGGCCAGAAAATTAGAAAAGATCAAAAATAAAATTGTTAAACAGGAGATGTGTCTTTTGTTTATATTTATATATATATATATAATATATATATATATATATATATATATATATATATAAGTAAAGTCGTTGGGGTGGCCTAAAGTCCGTCTCAGCCAGACAGTGAGGAAGTCTAAGTATTGTTCTGCTTATAAGAGAAATGATCATAGCGGGTATGTGTCTTTCTGCGGGATTGGGGTGGGGATAAGAGACATTTGAAGCTGACAGAGGAAAATGAAAAAAAAAAAATATATATATATATATCCTATCGGGAGCAAACGATTGAAAACATCAAAAAGACAGACCATGGAAATCTCTTGTACAGAATCAAAACTTGATTAAGTATGATCAGGTTTTATAGAATAACTTTTTCTTTTTTCTAGAAAAATTTTGTGGGTTGGGATTAAAGTTAAGATGGACTGGCAGGGAAGATGGGGCGGGAGGAGGTGGATGGAAGGACTGTCCAGTAAAGTTGCAAAAAGTCTAGAGAGAGAGAGAGAGAGAGAGAGAGAGAGAGAGAGAGAGAGAGAGCAACTATTTTAATCTCATGTCTCTCTTTATTTGAACAATGTGGCCAGTTTTGAGGAACGGTAGTCAACGCGTAATTGTACAAATGACAGGATCACTGATTTGTCGAGGCCAGCCTGAAAGAAGAGAAAAGAAAAAAAAAAAAAGAAAATCAGGATCAATTATTAATTATTTTGAAAATTCCCAAAATATAGAAATTATTTTTCTTTTCTTTTGCTTCATTTCAAACAGTCAAAATCTAGATAATACAAATTATCAATCCTCATCTCAAAAGATCAGAGAAATAGTGTAGATAACAATAAAGATGAGGACAATAGTCTGAAAAATACAAATAATACAAATTATCAATCCTCATCTCAAAAGATCAGAGAAATAGTGTAGATAACAATAAAGATGAGGACAATAGTCTGAAAAATACAAATAATACAAATTATCAATCCTCATCTCAAAAGATTAAACTAAAAAAGTTAAAACATGCACCAAATTTAGGAAAAAATAAAAAGTTGTACTTCTCCAATTCTAGAAATAAATAAAATTGATAATTTTCAACGGTTTTAGGTTTATCAATATTGAGACAATATCATTTTTCAACATTGTTTTCTAATTTCCATTTCTTTCACATTGAACACAGTATCTTAAATGTTATTTCAATATGTCAGACTATAATGAAGAAAAACTAACATTTTTAATAATTAATATTTACATCGCATGGAGGATGTTTTTTATTGCTAGTTTAAGTAATATATATTTTCACATAGGTAGATAAGTTAGTTGTTTGGTTGGTTTATGGCATATCAACCCTTATCAGTTATCTAATACCAATATATATATATATATATATATATATATATATATATGTGTGTGTGTGTGTGAAGAAAAGGAAGTGAATCCGACGGTATGTAGTATATTAAGAAAGATTGAAAAAACACAGGTTTAAAATGATTTAACTGGTGAGTTTATTGGCCGACGCTGCAGTGTTTTGATTTAATAATTAGATCATCTTCAGGGCATTTGTTGGTATATGGAAGGTAATAATAATTTTTTTATCACAGAATAACGAGAAAAGCGAGTGGTAGTCCTTGTTATTCAGTCTGTTTAAAATTTCTACGGTGACGAGTATACAGACCGAAAGATAGCCAAAAGAATGAAATAACAAGCCAAAATATCAGTAAAAAGGAAGCCATGGGTAGCAGCGTGGTGGATGTGAGAAACGGCAGATGATCCCATACTGGGACAATGGCGGGGCTCATATGATGCTGGGCAGAGGAACCCTAAACGGGTCAACGGCCAGGATCAAACAGTTCAGTTAGGAAACTACTGCTCCTCATCTCTAAGACTAGCGCCTATTGATGAGTCAACAGCCACCGATAGATATCCATGACATTTTCATCTGAAAGCGCAACATGATGATGATGATGATGATATCTTATTATATTCATCACATTCTTCATGATTTTATTTATATTTAAACCTCAATTATTAATAAAATTGCTTCACCTTTTTATTAGTGTTGTCCATATCTACATACTAATAACATGCTATTGTATTTATATATACAACAAAATAGCGGTTTGCAGTGTGAACGGGAAGGCTAATTTGCATATTGATATTAAAAATGTGATTTTATTAAATACGTGCTTAGTATTATTGATTTCTAACTGTTTGGTTTTATTTTAATGAATATAAGCAAAAATTCTCTCCAATGAATCTTCAATGAAATCCATTAACAAGAAAAAATAACTGTCATTTTATTCTTTATTTCCTAATTTAACAAAATAGTTAAATAAGTAAAATTCAGCAATGAAAGACGGCAGTGATGGAAGAGTAAGTTTCATTTCTATCTTTCTATAATACCCGCACTCTGTTACATATCTTTTTATCTGCCTTCTTATTAGACTTTCTAATTTAATACGATATTTCATTACATTAAAACTTAAATACTTGCACCCGGAGGGTGCATATATTTGCTAGTATAATATAATATATATTACACACATTCACACAATAAAAGTCCCATATATTTGGAATATTTTGCACCGAAATTTTATACAAAATTGTAGGTATTAATTCATTTCTAAACTTCTTGTTAACTGGAAAAAAAAAAAAAAAAAAAAAAAAAAGAGCAAGAGTAAAAAAAAAAGAAACAATTTTTTAAATTGCTTACTCAAATTTTGAGTATATACATATATAGCAGCATTAATTAACATTAAAAGACTCACCAATGGTTCCCCAGTGCAAACTTGTTTTAATGTTTCGGGTACAACAACCAACAAATTGCAAAGTGCATGTAGTTTATCAAAGAGTTGATTGATAAGAGGAATTTGGAATTCTTTCACAGTTTTCCTATATTCATTAACATCACAGATCACAAGCATGGCCCCTAGAATAACAACAACAACAAAAAAGAGAGATTAAACTCTATCAATACAAAAATTCTCTGGATGGAGGAAAACAAAACAAAAAAATAATAATGATATTGTGTGACGAGACTGAAAGGCAGCCCTATGAACAAGCGGATTCCCAGCCCCCACAAACAAAGCGCATCAGGATATGTTTGGCTTGTGCGAGGGGGGAAGAGTGTGGCGAACGGCTACGGATACTCGAACTCGCTACCTCCTCGTAGCTGAGGTGTTGTTAGTAGAGACCCAAATAAAGTATATCCGAATTTGCATAAGCGCATCCGAACGAGCAGAAATAAAGACGGATTGTCGCTGACAGGGCGAGTGAGGAAGAAAATGTTTGGACGGCAAGTGAAATCCGACGACTGCTATTTGATGTGAGAGTGGCGTGTTCAGTTGGGAAAGGAATTGCATTTCGTTTGCTGGAGAGAATATTGCAAAGGATTGATATTATCTTGAATTTTTGGACCTTTCAAAAGGTCTAAACTTTCTGTTCTCATTTAATCTGATATAAATTCAGCAAAGATCCAATTGCTGTGATTGATAAATGTTGTTATGGGATATTCCACACATTCTCTCACCCATGCGGTCAGACTATATAGTAAACTAAAGTCAATGGGGCGGCCTAAAGTCAGTATCAGCCAGTCAGTGAGGAGTCTATCCCCTTTTCAATAGCGCTAGACCAAGGAGATTGTTTTAGCATCTGAGGTGGAGTGCCACACCTACCATCACCTCCTTACTTTAATGCACAGATACCTGTGCTACTCATACGCTGAGTTGGCGGGGACTGGTATCGAGCTAGGAACCTTGTGGAACAAAACAGTTAATTTGTAGTTAAATAATTGATTAATTGACTGATTTCCTTAGCATGTCAACCTGTCTAAGGGTTATTTTATGCACAGAGGTTAGGGAGTTGCGTTCATTGTACATTTATATTTTCATTTTTTGTGTAGTTATTTCGTATTTTTTTTTTTTTTTTGCACAAAGTTTATCAGATCTATTTGAGGGGAATATAACAAGTACTACAACCCTGGGTCAGAAAGGACTGGGAGTAATGGTGAGAGAGGAGTACCCTACACTCCCTAGATCTTCAGATTTGGAGCCTCACCATCAGATACAGTTGTCATACCAAGAACAAATGAAATAAAGTTAATATTGACTATTCTTTTTACTCCCTGGTTAATTCTTAGGTAAAACTACATATATTGTGTTGCTGAAAAATTTTTAAAATCAAGAATTTAAATGACAACAAAAAGATGGAACAAAAGTGTAAATTTTTTATTAAAGAATTGAAGGATTCACTGATTTCCTCAGGATGTCAACCTGTCTGGGGATATTTTATGCACAGAGGTTAGGGAATTGTGTTCATTGTACATTTATATTTTCATTTTTTTTTACATCCAGTTAAACAGATCTATTTGCCCTATAGATGGGACTACGACTCAGAGGCAGAAAGGACAGGGAGTAATGGGAATAGAGGAGTACTCTACACCCCTAGATTTTCAGATCTGGAGCCTCACTATCAGATACAGTTTAGTGTCATATCAAGGACAAATTAAATAAAGTTAATATTGACTATTTTTTAAAAGATGTCTTTAGTCCCTGGTTATTTCTTAGTGAAACCTACAAATAATATAGAATAATGATAGATAGATTAGATAGAATGGAATGAGATAGATAGATAGATAGATAGAATGGAATAGATAGATAGATCAGAATGGAATGAGATAGATAGATAGGATAGATAGATAGATAGATAGATAGATATAGAGATAGAATGGAATAGATAGATAGATAGATAGATCAGAATGGAATGAGATAGATAGATAGATAGATCAGAATGGAATGAGATAGATAGATAGATAGATCAGAATGGAATGAGATAGATAGATAGATAGATCAGAATGGAATGAGATAGATAGATAGATAGATAGATAGATAGATAGATAGATCAGAATGGAATGAGATAGATAGATAGATAGATAGATCAGAATGGAATAGATAGATAGATCAGAATGGAACGAGATAGATAGATCAGAATGGAACGAGATAGATAGATAGATAGATAGAATAGATAGATAGATAGATCAGAATGGAACATAGATAGATAGATAGATAGATAGATCAGAATGGAACGATAGATAGATAGATAGATCAGAATAGATAGATAGATCAGAATGGAACGATAGATAGATAGATAGATAGATAGATAGATCAGAATGGAACGATAGATAGATAGATAGATAGATCATCCCAGAAGCAAAAATCAGTAGGTGAAAGCAGAATGTCGATATGTTGTTACTGTACTTACCCAGAGAATTGTACTGATATTGTTGGAAATGTTCAAAGATGAGACGATGGAATCGTGTTCCAAGTTCAGTTAGCACAACATCAACATTCTTTCCATCAAGGCTTCGTCGGATATTATCCACCTGAGACTTAAGAAAAGTGACAGTCTTTGCACAGGCCTAAAAAACAAAACAAAACAAATTCTTCAGAAAGATGAAATCAACAAACAATAAATCAATTTCATTAACTCATCATTTTCTCTCTCTTTTTTAAATATATTTTTTAGGCCACCTCACATGGTGTAATGGTTTGGTTTGTTTTGTTTTATGGCATATCAACCTCAGTGGGTCATTTAATGCCGATAAAGTTTTGAAATAAATCAATTCTTAATGGATAATACAATTTTTTTTATTAACACATTTTTCTATTTAACCCATAGATGGGACCCTAACAGGTACTACCACTCCGGGTCAGAGTGGACCAGGGAGCAATGGTGATGAAGGGGTGCTCCACATTCCCCAAACCTCCAGAACTGGAACCTCACCATCAGATAGAGTTTAACGTCATTCCCAGGACATGTAGACCCGCAGCCAGCGCCTTCTAGCACCCATATGATAAAAAGGGTTGGGGATTTCCATAAGGGCAATAGGGTTGGGAAAATCATATAGGTGCTACGGCTTGACATGACCAGCCGATTGATTGGAGGGGGCCTCTCGGATCGCCCGTCTAGCCCAAGATAGGGCCAAAGTGGAGTATTACATGTCATGAACTGCTCATCCACCTGGGCTCTATCCTTAAGCAACACGGGTCGCCACCCACGGCCAACAGGTGGCCCCATTGGGGGAGTCTTACCCCTCTGCAGAGGTGCAGTCGGTGCATTCTAACCATGAACCATGATAATACAACAATTTCTCCTTTCTAACGATGTGGTGGCATTTTAACTCTTAACATCCTATACTGCCTCATTCCACCCGGCTGGAAGTCACATTCATTTTCCTAATCCGCCCCAAACGATAGCCTTTGTTCAAATGTAATATTAAAGATTTAGACGCCTTATATTAAAGGGAAATAACAGGTAACTTTAAATGAAAAGGCCATTTTTAGCCATTTTTTGATAAATCCTTATAGGAATGGGGCTGTAGACTTAGAAAATTCTTAACAACTTCATAAGAAACTTGCTGGGAGCAGTTCAATTTAGTCTACCTTCTTTAATGGTCATGGTGGCTATGATAAAAGACACTAACTCAGCCTATGACAAATAAAATATTTCTATTAATAATGAAGATTCGCTCTTTATTTATCCGTAACAAAAACTATGTAACTGCTTACATCACATTACCCAAAATCGTCATAACATAGAATAAATACACTCAAAATTTGAACATGCAGCATTAGACACTCCTCATTGTTTTTTAAAACAAGTTTTAATAAATACATCACTGGTATTATATATCTATATATAGTTTGTTTTATTTTAATACATATTTAAAGTTTACATTTCAAATTGTTTTAGTTTTTAATCCTTTAATGAATTTGATTATTTTACTTACTTAGGGTACAAACTCTCTGACATTGAATTTTTTACTCCCACCCTCTCAGGCAATAGCTTTCAAAAATTTATTTTTACATCGCCCGGAGGTGTTTTTTATTTTGCTAGTTTTTTTAATTTCTTTTTATCAGACAATAATGGGTTGGATTATTCCAATTTATTTGTGCAGAGGTGTTTAAGAGTTTATATACGATGGATCTGAACTTTGTCAGATAGTGTTAAGATAAGAGTTATCTCCCCATGAATAATTGCATGTCTGGACAAGTGGAATGGTGGCACTAGTGTCTCATTTGCATAGCAGGGGTATTAGTGAAATCAGGATCCTGCTTGGTATAACAGGATCGCAGGCGCTTCGCAAACCCAAAGAGAAAAAGCCCATAAATTGTTGTACAGTTAATTGATGATAGAAAAAGTTAACTTACTATAACTTTAAAATTTGCATAAATATACTTGTCTTATCAGAAATTGCAAACTTTTAATTGTATTTTAAAAGTTAAAAAATATCATTAAAACGTTCTGTTGTAGAGTAGCTAACACCCCTTCAGCACTCTACCAGATGGACTGGCTCATAGCCATAAAATAGCCTACGATTAAAGTAGATTAACTAGCATTTATAATATTCAGACTGACTTTGCTGCATTGGTTATACTGAACTGACCCTCCTATTTTAGTGTAAGTTTTATCTTGTTAATTGTTTGTACTTATTTGTTCTGTGTTTGTATGTATCCGTTTAGCACCAGATGCTGTTGCTTAATAAATGTGTTAAGCACACCATTCTTCTGTGTATCTTTCCACCTCACAATAAAAAAAATAAAAGTAAAGTCGTTAGAGTGGCCTAAATTTGATATCAGCCAGACAGCAAGAGAGTCTATCCCCTTTTAACTAGCGCTAGACCAAGGAGATTGTTAGGGCATCTGAGGCGGAGCGCCACTCCTACCATCAGCTCCTCACTTTACCGCACATATTCCATGTGCTACTCATACACTGAGTTGGCGAGTGCCGGAATCGAACCAGGAATCTTGAGGTTCCTAGCTGAACGTTCTACCGACTGAGCTAAACTGGGCGCTCGCAACACAACACCTTAACTCTTAACATCCTGTTGAGAATTTTCTAAGTCCAGAGCAGTATTCCTATAAGGATCTATCAAAAATGCTAAAAATGGCCTTTTCATTTAAAGTTACATGTTATTTCCCTTAAAATAAAGACTTCTAAATATATTTAATATTACATTTAAACAAAGTCTATCATTTGGGGCAGATTAAGAAAATGAATGTGACTTCTGGCCGGGTGGAATGAGGTGGTATAGGATGTTAAGAGTTAATCAGCTCAAAATCCGGAAAAGTATTTACATTGAAGAGAGAGAAGAAAAAAAAAAAAAGTTTCTTAATAAGAGATCAATACCAAATCATGCTTATTGGCACCACAAAGTTATTTATAAAATTTTTTCAGCTAATTTATTGAAAAAAAATAAAAAAAGCTGTCTTAATTAAAATGAAAAATTTCATACTTGGATTAAAATCTTGCCTAAAATAAAACCCAACAACTGGTTGGTCTACTTGGGGGGATCATTTTTCCACTATTGCGCATTTTTATAGTCATTTACAAATGTTAACACCATTGAAATAATACATAAAACAATTTCTTTTACGTTTAAAGAAATCAAATCATTACAAACATTTTCAGCAAAGTTAAGATTTTCTGGCAAGAAAAAAATTAAACCAATTTTCTTTTTGATAAATTCTAACATTTTAAAAAACAAACTAATATACTTCAGTGAGGAAATAAAAATAAATAACAAGGTTACAAAAGAAATAATAAAATAACGGAAATAAATCATAAAATTACTTTATCTAAAAAAAAAAAAGAAAAATATCACACAGTCTGCTGGAAGAGCTCGATGAACAATGTCTCAAACTCTTTAGTTCAAGTACTGCTGTGTGTGTGTGTGTGTGTGTGTGTGTGTGTGTGAAAGAGTTATATAATAATAACTAAGTCTTCCATGGGAATTAAAAATCCTGAAAACCATGGCATAGGAAGTCTACATCTCCAAGATATTATTTGGGCAAAGGTAACAAAATTAATAGATTAATATTCCATAAACATTTAATCAAATGCAAAAATAAGACAATAGTTTTTCCGTTAAGATAGAGACAATAATACGCAACATTGATAATCTCAGAATTAGAGAAAGTTTATTAATAGCTAAATTAAGTCCTAGTATAAACAATAGGTTAGAATTAAACACAGAATATATAATTAATTAAAATACACATTCCATATATACACATATATACATAAAACAAATAAAAATAAAATAAATAGATAAAAAGAATAAAATTGAAATTGATTGAATGACGGCTATCACAACCCTTCTGGCGTTATAAAAAAAAACCTACGAGATGCGAGTTTATAACGTACAAAAAAAACAACCAAACAAACAAAAAAAAAAAAACGACACAAGAACACGTCCATTTCAGAAAATGTCTCTGATGATAAAGTTACTTTGAAATTGATAAGACTGAACATTATTTTATTTTTATATGCATTGTAATTGCTTTCCTAACATAAATAAATAATATATTAAAAACAGAAACTATAAAAGCAGTTAAAAAAATACATTTATATCTGTAACTGTCACTAAACTGGACAATTAATCCTATATTAATTTTTGGATACATAATTTTTTGTTGTAACATTAATTAAACCATAGTGTCCAATTTTTGATAGTTTTGATGGGTTCATCACTCCCATTTTCTGCAGGCTGTTATTCCCTAACCGGAAAGTTGTAAGGGGAAGACTTATACAAGGTCCCTTTAGATTCTGCCACTGGCCAAGACGGATGACACGGTGAATACTCCGACATTCAGGTCCCTTTCTGATTCTTGAAATCTATTTGCTGTTATACATTACTTCCCATTTGTCAAAGTATTCGCTGTCATTAAATGTTATTTGTTTTGTTACAGTTTCACGGTGTTTGTTAAATAAAGTTAATGACATCAGTAAAGAAGCGTCCCCTTTTTATTCGAAAACCAGTGGGCAGTTTGTAAAAAGTAAAACAGTCACTTAGTGTGGATGAAACTCACCTCTGAACGCATTTGCATATTGGCATCCGCATCAGGTTTGAAGTCTGCCTTTTTTTGTTCAGTAGCTAAAATGTGACGGATGGAACCAATAATGGCAGATATTGATCTGAAAAGAAAAAGAAAATATCAATGAACTTTGAATTCTTTTTTTGTGTTGAATATTTTTAGATAAAAATTCTGGTTATTTCCCATAAATCTAACATGATCAAAGGGGAACCACTCTTGACTGATAAATTATTTATTTATTTATTGATCTACTAGGAAAAAAGAAGAATGGTTTAGGGTTAGGGTTAGTTTACTATGAAAATAAATAAATAATTTATCAATGAATTTAGAATTCTTTTTTTTTTGAGATAAAAATTCTGGTTATTTCCCATAAGTCTAACATGATCAAAGGGGAACCACTCTTGACTGATAAATTATTTATTTATTAATCTATAAGGCAAAAAGAAGACTTGTATTTATTTATTTCTTTTTTTTGCCTCGATCAGAGATGGGTGTGGGGGAAGGGCTTTAAAAAAAAAAAAAGAAGACAGACAGAGAAAGTAACTGATTCCCAGCCATTTCCACAGAATAAAAATCCTTTCAGTTTATTCATTTATTCTATAATTGTCTTTGATTCTTTTTTTTTTTTTTCAAGAGAAGGAAGAAAGAGAATCGGATCTTTGAAAAAAAAAAAAAAAAAAAAAAAAAAAAAAGAAAAAAAAAGAATTTCCGGTTATTTCCTAGAATTCTAACATGGTCAAAGGGGAACCACTCTTGACTGATAAATTATTTATTTATTTATTGATCTACTAGGAAAAAAGAAGAATGGTTTAGGTTTAGGGTTAGTTTACTGTGAAAATAAATAAATAATTTATCAGTCAAGAGTGGTTCCCCTTTGATCATGTTACCAAAATTCTAGTTATTGCATTGGCATAATTTTTTTCCTTCCTCAGACAAATTCTGTTGATTGTTTTGGTCAATCAACATGATAACCTATCTCAAGTCTTTGTTTCTTTTTTAAAACTTTATAATTTGTTTAAAAAAAAAAAAAAAAAAAAAAAAAGTGACAAAAAATAACATTTGAAGAAAGTCTGAGTGTAAATAACTTTGATTTTCTGTTTAGATTTTTGGACCATTTGACCTTTAGGCACCCCTTTTGCGATCTCGATTCATAAGGACATTTTTTTCATTTACACCGTCAAAATCCGGTTGTTTGTTAGGAGTCAGTGTTAGGGGTTAGTTTTATAATTAAAAAAAAACAAAAAAACTCTACAAATCGTCTGTTAACAAACAACCGGATTTTGACAGTGGAAATGAAAAAAAATAATGTCCTTATGAATCGAGATCGCAAAAGGGGTGCCTAAAGGTCATATGGTCCAGATTTTTTTATTAAGACAAATTTTTATTAACATTTTGATAAAAATCTGTTTTTGAAGAGTCATTTGGGCCAGTTTCAATGTTTGATTTGAATAGAATCGGAAAAGGAAAATAGGATTTTTTTTCTTTTCAACATAATGTGGTTACCAAACATCTTTGATGACAATTTTCTTTTTAAAGAGAGCATATACATGTTGAAAGTTGTTCACTTTTATCATCATTATTCTTTATATAAATGTTTGTTTGGTTTGTTTTGTTTTACGGCATATCAACCTCAGTGAGTCATTTAATGCCGACAAAGTTTTGAAATAAATTCATTCTTAATGCATAATACACTTTTGTTTATAAACTCATGTTATTCTATTTAACCCATAGATGGGTTATATAAATGTGTATATATATATATATATATATATATATATATATATATATATATATATATGCACTCTGTTGAACTCTACAGACATTTCTTGTCTGACGAGTTTCTTTTCAATCCTTTCCAATCGTCTGACCATTTTTTTTTATATCAGGGTGGAATTGGTGAATGAATCCATCAAAGGTTCTTACACTAGTACTTTCTGCACTACTTAGTGCCATTATCAGCTGTGAAGGTGAGATGTTTCCATGGTCCTTTTTAAACAAACAGTAGCAGGAGGAATGACTCACAAGTTTATAAGAAATGTTATGGGGAATAGGGGGGGGGACGTGAATTGGTAGGAAATTATAGGCATTTGAAAATTAAGTTGGTTGGATTCAAAGTTTTGTTTTGTTTAATGTATAGGGCTTTGAGTATTTGAAGTCTTTGCTTGCTTTTTGTTCTTTGCGCAGTATTGTTGTATACTCTTCTTTTTACTTTCTTACTTCTATTCTTCTAGCGTCTGGACTTCGTCTTGGGGACTTTGTGTCTGGTCTTCCATTGGGGATTTCTCTTTATCAGAAGCCCTGTGTCATTGGTAGTTTTTAGATAATAACACAAGACTTTGATTTACTTAGATCATATTTTATTTTGAAATCCCCACCAGACTACCTGCGCAGATTGAGTTGGCAGCGTGCATAACACGACTTACCACCATTGTGGTTTTGGCCGATCTGACTAAAACTCTCTCTAATCTAAACCGGAAGAGGGTCTTCTCCACCAATTCTCACGGTATCCACCGGAAGGATCAGGGTGAGGTTAAGCCTTGTCATTCAATCCTTCAAGGCCGCCGGCTGCACTTATAACAGCCATTTTGGTTTCTACACTACTGTACATAAGTATTAAGAATTGAATAATTATGTAACAGTATGTGTGTATTTTTACTTAGAATCTTTTGGTAATTACAGGGTGCATGAATGTGATTTTAAGTGTTGCATGATCAAGCTTGTATCAGTTAAATGTGGTGTTAACCAGTGTGACAAAGTTGTTGTTGTGTGACCAATGTATGTACCTTCAACTTGGGAGAGGCAGTCTCCTGCAGGACATTTAAGTTCATACATCAGATTGGTCTTGGTAATATAAAAAGATGGCCAGACAATTGGAAAGGATAGACAAGAAATGTCAGTCGAGTTCAACAAAACATACATAAATGAAAAAATACTGCCAAAATATACTTATATATATATATATATATATATATATATATATATATATGTTGGCAGCAAACTCGTATTCAAGTATTGCCATTAAAAACAAAAAAAAAAACCAGAAAAAAATATAGGAAAAAGGAATCACATTAATTTAGATGAAATAATACATATTACAGGAAAATAAATAATATATATATATATATATAAATATATATATATATATCTCACCTGTCTAATCCAATGTCTATTTTGTTCTCCAACTGATCTCTCAGTTCACGTTTCCGTTGCAAACAACTACTGTGTTTAGGGGATGACCTAGGAGAGAAAAAAAAAATCATTTAGATTTCAAGACCGAAATTAATAGCCTCAAATTCAAAAGAGAGGAAAAAGAAAGAAGAAAAGTGGTTTCAACTTACAAAACTAAAGGTACCAGACTATCCATGAACTGTTTCTCAAAAAGATGGAATAATGTGTTGGCCTGGCCAGTCACATCAAAGAAATAAATCTCTGGGGGTGTCTTAGCATCAGGCAGGGGAATCGCTGAAATGGATGAGAAAAAAAACAACAAATTTTAGAATGAAAATAAATATAACAACTGATTTGAAGAGAGAAAAGGGCAGAGATGGTTTTATAAGTTTGAGTTTTGTTTAACGGCATATCAACCACTGTGGGTCATTTACTACCAGAAAAGGATATATAGAATATTTGTACATATGTATTTCAGTCTGGGGGTGTCTTAGCATCAGGCAGGGGAATGGCTGAAATGGATTTTTAAAATTCAGTATGAAAATGAATATAACAACTGATTTGAAGAGAGAAAAGGGCAGAGATGATTTTAGAAGTTTGTGTTTTATTTAATGGCATATCAATCTCAGTGGGTCATTTAATGCCAGATCTCTTTTTATTGACATTTATGAAATCTAATAATTTAGAAATAATATTTGAACTCCATCAAAAATCTAAGATAAAATCTTCTATTTTGGCGCATTTTCTTTTACATTCATTTTCAAATTATATTAATTATTACAAAATAAAAAACACCCTCCGGGCGATGTAAAAATAGATTTTTGAAACATATTGCCTGAGGGGTGGGAGTAAAAAATTCAATGTCAGTGAGTTTGTACCCTAAGTAAGTAAAATCATCAAATTCATTAAAGGATTAAAAAATAAAACAATTTGAAATGTAAACTTTAAATATGTATTAAAATAAAACAAACTATATATAGATATATAATACCAGTTATGTATTTATTAAAACTTGTTTTAAAAAACAATGAGGACTGTCTAATGTTGCATGATCAAATTTTGAGTGTATTTATTCTATGTTATGACAATTTTGGGTAATGTGACGTAATTTTTGTTACAGACAAAAACTGGAAGTGAATCTCCATTATTAATAGAGATTTAATACAGGGTGATTAAAAAAATGTTAACACCCTTAAACGAGTTCCTTTATGATATATTTTCAATGTAATATGAATGGTTTGAAGCCATGATCTACTTTGTTGATATTCACTTATGTGAAATGTCATGTATTTAAACATTGAACCATTCAATGAATCCATTTTAATATATTATTCATAATTTGATAATCAAAATATGTTAAATTTAATCAAATTTTTTATTTTTATGAGTTGTATAATTACTTGATGTTAAAACTTTTCATTTCAATTTTTTAAAACCATTTTTTAAGTTTAGTTTTATACAAGATTAGAAGTATGGAACATTTAATGAGAATCCAATTTTTTTATTGACATTTATGAAATCTAATAATTTAGAAATAATATTTGAACTTCATTGAAAATCTAAGATAAAATCTTCTATTTTGGCGCATTTTCTTTTACATTCATCTTTAAATTATATTAATTCAATACAGGGTGATTAAAAAAATGTTAACACAATTATATGAGTTACTTTATGATATATTTTCAATGTAATATGAATGATTTGAAGCCATGATCTACTTTGTTGATATTGACTTATGTGAAATCAAATCTTGTAAAATTGATGATAATAATAAAATACATGAAGATATTATAGTCTTGTCAGAATGAATGAGAACAGGCTTCCAAAGAAGATTTTATACGGACAATTACCAAATGCTAAGCGTTCAATTGGACGTCCTCTCCTACACTATAAAGACAAATTGAAGGACAATTTGAAACGCCTCAATATTAACCTGAGTGCTTGGGAAAATCTAGCATAGAATCGGAAATAAATCTAGCATAGAATCGGAAATAAATCTAGCATAAAATCGTTAGACTAAAGAGCTTTGAAGAAAATAGACTGAAGCATCGAGATCAGCTCCGCCTAAGTTTAAAATAAAAACATCTGATTCCCTCTTTAGGAAATTCCATCAGTAATATAATATAAAGTAACATAAAAGGTTTGTAGTTATGATCTGCTTTGCTGATATTGACTTGTGCAAAGTAAAATTTAAAATTGATAATAATAAAATACATGAAGATATTATTGTCTTGAAATGAGATAAATGCAAACCTTACCTTGTAGTCCTAGTTCTACGGCATAGTCAATATGTTCAATGACAAGATATTGAATTAATGTCTCAAGAATCCTCACAGCATTTGAAGGCAAATCAGATTGGCCGGAAATCTGGGATAAAAAAAATAAATTAGTGAAATAAAATAAAAAATAAAACATTAAAAAAAAATGTTAACACCCTTATGGGAATATGTTTGTCATATAATTTCAAACAGTTTCCAAAAGTTCACCATTCCTGACAAAACATTCTTGGAATCTCCCACAGGTGATTAAAGATAGTTAAAATTTCTATGAGAGTATCTTTATTTGAAAAGCAGAACTGATGTTACAGAGACTCTCCTGGGGAACTAAAGGACAGATTGAGTTCTATTCAAGGAGAAGGACAGATCTAAATTCAACTATTTGTCAAAATGTTATGCGTCAGCTAGGCAGAGTCATTATTCATTTTTTATTACAGAACCTGGAATGCTCTGAGTTCTGCAGTGTTCTAGGGAAATTTTCTTGTGACGGGTCCCCTAACCAGCTGCTGTACGAAACGAAGGACGCAACAGTAGGGGTCCAGACTATGCTGAGTAAACAGACAATGATAGTGGAATGCTCTGAGTTCTGCAGTGTTCTAGGGAAATTTTCTTGTGACGGGTCCCCTCACCAGCTGCTGTACGAAACGAAGGACGCAACAGTATGGGTCCAGACTATGCTGAGTAAACAGACAATGATAGCGGACGGTGGCTTAAGACGAAAGCCATGTCGCGAACCAGACAAAGAAATCCAACCGGCTAGACTGATAACAGTTGGACGATATCGATCGGACTAACCCTTGGCTGGAGGGGGCATATTGTCACGAGAGAGAGAGAGAGAGAATTTGTTGTCATCTGAACATTAGCTACATAAATGAGAGTAACTTCCCCTTGTTTGTTTCACTTTGAGGAAGCCATTTGTTTTGGTCGGTCATATTCACTTACCAAAGGATTCCATAACTGAGGACTTACTTACTTTAAGCCCTTTTCAACTGGCCAAAGATGGCATTTAAAAACTTAACAATTAAGTTGAAGATGTATTTATTTTTTAACGGAAATATTCAGAGAATAAAAAACATTTTTCTTTTTTCCCCCCCCAAATACAGAGACTTAGCATAGATACGAGTCAGAAAAAGATTTGCCGTAAAAAAAATAAAAAAAATAAACAACCATACATTTAAAAAAAATTTGACCACCAAAATATCACAGCTAAAAGAAAGGCAATGTATCTATCTCCAAGATCCATTCCGTAAAAAAAAAAAAACCCAAAAAACATTAAGAAATTACAAGGTGATTAAAAGAAATGTTAACACTCTTATGGGAATATGTTTGGTCATCTGAACATTAGCTACATAAATGAGAGTAATGTCCCCTTGTTTGTTTCACTTTGAGGAAGCCGTTTGTTTTGGTCGGTCATATTCATTTCGACATAAATCTACATTGAAAATATGAATTTGTTCGAATCAATACAATTGTGCTTGCGCATTATTTGAAATGAACTTAATTGTTATTAAGAACACATTTTATGATATTTTCGTGTTAAAACATGCAGTTGTATTGCTTCAAACAAATTTGTATTTTTAGTGTAGATTTACAGTGAAATGAAAATGGCTGATCAAAACAAACGGCTTCCTCAAAGTGAAACAAACAAGGGGAAGTTACCATCATTTATGTAGCTAATGTTCAGATTACCATATGTTTATGACATAATTTCAAACAGTTTCCACAAGTTCATCATGCCTGACAACACATTCTTGGAATCTTCCACAGGTGATTAAAGAAAATGGAAATAATTCTATGGAAATATCTTTATTAGAAAAGCAGAACTGATATTACGCAGACCACCTAAGGAAGATTCCAATAATATGTTGACAGAGATGGTGAATAGGATGTGACTTTAAAATCATAATATCATAAAATAAATTTATTTTTTCAAATATCTCCCGTACACTTAAATCTGTTCTGAATTGCCGTATTCAGTACTGCATCTAACAAAATCCCAAGGAAAGGCTAGGGGAGTAAACCCCAAAAACAAATCTGGAGCTGGAGTCCCTAAAGTGGTGTGATGCTGAAAATCCAGTGCTACCCAGCAACTCCTGCGACACTACCGCTGCCAAACTGTATTGGTTCCTTACCTTTCCTTTGAATCACAGCGTCAGTGAACTACGTAGTTCCAAAAAAAAAATTGGACACTATTCCATTGTTTCTCGTAGACAGAAGGATGCCAACAAATCCTACAGAAATGTTAAGTTCTTTTTTTTAACACTCTTTTCATCACAGTTTATAAGATTTTAAATTCTATCAAATAATTAAAAAGATAATTATGATTCATTAAAATTATCATAAATAACAATTTCAAGATTAGACTCAGCTCTATTGAGGCTGTTTACTGTCATGGACAAGATAACCCATCTTTGCCTGTCAGATTGCAAGATAGCAGCATCTTTGCCTGTCAGATTGCAAGATCTTTGCCTGTCAGATTGCAAGATAGCAGCATCTTTGCCTGTCAGATTGCAAGATAGCAGCATCTTTGCCTGTCAGATTGCAAGATAGCAACATCTTTGCCTGTCAGATTGCAAGATAGCAACATCTTTGCCTGTCAGATTGCAAGATAACAGCATCCTTGCCTGTCAGATTGCAAGATAACAGCATCCTTGCCTGTCAGATTGCAAGATAACAGCATCCTTGCCTGTCAGATTGCAAGATAACAGCATCCTTGCCTGTCAGATTGCAAGATAACAGCATCCTTGCCTGTCAGATTGCAAGATAACAGCATCTTTGCCTGTCAGATTGCAAGATAACAGCATCCTTGCCTGTCAGATTGCAAGATAACAGCATCTTTGCCTGTCAGATTGCAAGATCACAGCATCTTTGCCTGTCAGATTGCAAGATAACAGCATCTACTTGTGCAAAGAAAATTTATATATTTAATTTTGTGATATAACAATTAGTGAATACATAACTTTGAATGTTATGTGTAGATCCATGTCTTAAGATATTTCATTCTCATTTAAATTATTATAATATTTGAAGATATTTATATATACATTTATTAGTTATTCTGTCGTATATATTACCTGATATGAAAGTACGTAAATAAACACTGTGTTTATTTGATATTTTGACTTCAATTAAGCACATATCCTCCAAAAATTGTCGGCTAAAAGCCATATCAAATAAACACATTGTTTATTTACATACTTTCATAATGTCGTGTAGCAAGTTAATAAAAAGTGGTATATAAATAAGTTCAAAACAAACGAAGAATCTGGGATTGGCCAGCTGGTGTAGTGGTTAGAATCTCCGCCTGTCAGCTTGGCAGTCGAGGTTTTGAGTCACACACGGAGCAGTCTCCCATGTCTATAACCTTGCTGATGAGACCTAATAGGTCGAAATGTACATTCAGGGATTGACATTTTCTCGATCTCTTTAACCTTACATTTGAACATATATGCCTGCCTAAATTCATTAATTATTAACTAATTAATTTTCAAAAATTAGGTATGACTTCAATTAAGCACATATCCTCCAAAAATTACCTGATATGTATGAAAAAAAAAAAAAATTAAACATTCAATAAAGACTTTATGTTTATCAATGTATTATGATAAAAAACAATCACATGATAAAAAACAATCACTTAGCAGCAAACATCTGGAAGGGGGAGATAACTGGTTGAAGGGGGAGATAACTGGTTAAAGTCTCAGACTTCAACAAGTAGTGAAAATAAATTTGTAGTTTATTTTCTGTTTCTAATTCCAGATGTATTGTATTGTATTGCATTATTCTATCCAACAAAAAAAAAAGACATTGAGATTTTTTTTTTTTTATTTAAAAAAAAAATTTTTTTTGTGTTAATTAGAAAAATACAATGCAATACAGACTTCAACAAGTAGTGAAAATAAATTTGTAGTTTATTTTCTGTTTCTAACTCCATAATTAATTAATTAATGTTGAGATTTTTTTTTTTTTTTTTTGATTTAAAAAAAATTTTTTTTTTTGTGTTAATTAGAAAAATAGAATGCAATACAAGTTAGTGAGTTTAGTATTTGGTTGGACAAGTTTAATATCATGTCCAAGACATCCATTTTTTTTTGGGGGGGGTCTTACCCCTCTGCATGGAATACAGTTGGCCTATTCTACGGCCCAAGGATGGCATTTAAAAACTTAACAGGTTACGGGCCAAGGTACGCTCGGATCTTATTCAATGGCGACGAGTCGAGTTACGAAATTTGGGAGACAAAGTTCCATGGGTATCGGAGAACCCTTCAGTTGCATGTCATAATCAATGCACCATCGGACCAAGCGGAGGACCCACTTTTTGTGGACAAAAATGCAACAATACGCAGGATAGGACTTATTCACTTACCAAAGGATTCTATAACTCAGGACTTACTTACTCTAAGCCCCTTTTCAACTGGCCAACGATGGTATTTAAAAACTTAACAATTAAGTTGAAGACCTGTTTTTTTTTTAACGGAAATATTCAGAGAATAAAAAACATTTTTCTTTTTTCCCCCCAAATACAGAGATTTAGCATAGATACGAGTCAGAAAAAGATTTGCTGTAAAAATATAAACAACCATACATTTAAAAAAATTTACCACCAAAATATCACAGCTAAAAGAAAGACAATGTATCTCCAAGATCCATTCTTGGAGATGATCAATATCTGATTGACAAATAAAAGCAAATTAGTTCATATTTTACACCATAAAAAATAAAAAAAATTATCAAAAAAATTAGTGTATCAGATCAGTAATTAGGACTGAGCCTATTCTAGTAGTGACCACCCCAAGTGGAGATTTAAGAGGCTTGAATACAAAATGATATAAATCATCAAATTTGCAACATATAATACAAAATGATATTTGTGTTAAGAAAACAAACAAACAAACAAACAAGAAAGCATTTAATTCATCAGAGAATCATTTCAATCAACAAGAATTAAAAAAAATGACATTTGACTTTATAGAAAGTTGAGAAAAAAAAAAGTCAAATGAGAAAAAGTTTTAGAGAAAGTCAACTTACAACTTTACATCGTTTAAATGCTAATTTGGTCTCTTGTAAAATATTCATAGCTACTTCTTGGGAGAGAAAGATTTCTCCTCCATAATTCTCAATGGCCGGCCCAATATTGAAGTTGACATTTGCAATAACAACTTGAAACTCTCTCTTTAAATCGTGGATACTGAAAAACAGAAATTGAATAAAGAATGAGAAAAAAAAACATTTCATTTTATGATCTATTCAAATCTTGTTGATACCTATTATGGCCATCAGTTCCTACACTCATCCAGAAATTCAATAGCTCTAGAGTCACAAATTTTGTTACCGATTTCCAGATTCTGTCACAAATTTTGTTACTGTTTAGTGTTTCTGTCACAAATTTTGTTACTGTTTACTGTTTCTGTCACAAATTTTGTTACTGTTTACTGTTTCTGTCACAAATTTTGTTACTGTTTACTGTTTCTGTCACAAATTTTGTTACTGTTTACTATTTCTGTCACAAATTTTTACTGTTTACTGTTTCTGTCACAAATTTGTTACTGTTTACAGTTTCTGTCACAAATTTTGTTACTGTTTAATGTTTCTGTCACAAATTTTGTTACTGTTTACAGTTTCTGTCACAAATTTTGTTACTGTTTACAGATTCATATTTGATACAATTAGGAAAAAAATTTTTTTTTTATACAAAACTGAATAATTAAAAAATATGTACCAACATAATTGGGACTGATGACCCTTATTAATAATTCTCTCAAGTTTTTTTGCTTATCCGATTTCCAGTAAGAAGTTATTTTTATTTGAATAAAAACTTAGGAATGCTTCTTGAAGAAGAAGAAATATTTATTAAATGAATGTTAAAAAGAAAAAAAAATTTTTTTTTTTTGAAAAGCTCACCCGCCAGACTGTATCTGCTTCTTCTGGTGATTCTTGCTATCATAGTATCTTTGTAACATCAGTGAACAGCGGTCATGTAGAAATTTGATTTCATGACTGAAACAAAAAAGAAAAACAAAATATAGATTGGGTTTGGTTTGTTTTACGGCACATCAAACTCAGTGGGTCATTTAATGCCGATAAAGTTTTGAAATAAATCTATTCTTAATGGATAATCAAATTTTATTTATAAACTCATGTTTTTCTCTTTAACCTATAGATGGGATCCTAACAGGTACTACCACTCCGGGTCAGAGTGGACCAGGGAGCAATGGTGATGAAGGGGTGCTCCACATTCCCCAGACCTCTAGAACTGGAACCTCACCATCAGATAGAGTTTAACGTCATTCCGAGGACATGTAGACCCACAGTTACCGCCTTCTAGCACCCATATGATAAAAAGGGGTTGGGGTTGCCATAAGGGCAATAGGGCTGAGGCAATCATATAGGTGCTAGGGCTTGACGTGACCAGCTGATTGATTGGAGGGGGCCTCTCCGACCGCCCGTCTAGCACAAGATAGGGCCAAAGTGGAGTATTGCATGTTATGAACTGCTGAACCACTTGGGTTCTATCCTTGAGCATCATGGGTTGCCACCCACGCCCAACATGTGGCCCCATTGGGGAAGTCTTACTCCTTTGCAGAGGTGCAGTTGGCGCATTCTAGACTGACTGAGACTTACTTACTATCCTTAAACCGGAAGACAGGGTCTTCCATGCCTTCCTGTTCTCACGATTTATCCCCGGAAGGCAAGGTGAGAGTGAGGTCAAGCGCCGTCACTCACTCTCAAGGCCATCAGCTGCACTAATCGCCAATATGTTTCTATACTACCTTATATAAGTATTAGGGATCTAATGATTATGTAACATGAGAAGGCCTTAGTTTTATAAAAAAAACTTCACATGAGATAAAGAAAATGGTATTATATATATATATATATATATATAGGGCAATAGGGTTGAGGCAATATCTTGCTCTGTCCTTCTACTCACTGGTATTAGGCACAAAACAACCCTACCTCCCCCAAATTGATGGACTTAAAAGCGATGTTACTTTGGGAAATTCTCAGTAAGAGTCATGTTCTTGTGATTACCTGAAGATGCTGTAGTAATACGGTTGAAATAAATTATTGTAATGAAGCAAGTTTAGAGTTTTTTTCATTCATTTACTGAATATCTTGCTCTGTCCTTCCATTCATTGAGCTCTCCTTATGGTCTACTGCATCAGCTTGATTAAACCACACATGGAAAGATCCTAACTACAGAAAATATATATATATGTTGCAGATTGACTGTTGTTCAGTTTGTTTTGCGCGGGAAGTCGAAAAGAAAAAGGAAAATTGAACTGAGAAGACAATGTCTAAGGTAGACAGAGGGTCTGGTGTGACAAAGGACTCATCTGGACAAACGCGAATTTGAACAAAGAAAAAGGACTTCCGGTCAAGGAACAAAAGGATGTGTTGGGCGGTCGTCAATACTTAAGCGGTCATCAGGGCAGCCCAGAAGGAGACCCCAGAGAGACGGTGGACTGAGGACCGTTGACACGGTCGAGCGCTGCTAGCGGGCAGTGGGATTCCACACCCCCTTACCTCACCATCCCAGCAATAATAGTAGTAGTAGTAGTAGTTTCCATTGTCAACGCCGTCACCCGCACACTCGCCACGAGGGAATTAAATAAAGCAAATCTCCTACTACATAGAGCATGCCTTGTGATGTCATTTAAGCAACAGTATATAACATGTACGATTTTGTTGCCTGAGTAGCGAAAGAGCGCTATGCAACATATATATATATATATATATATATATTATGGAGGATGTTGTAAAGTTGTCGACCCGAACAAGTTGATTTTCTCCCTTGTCCTGATGCTTGTGTGTGTGGTCGAGTATTGTCATGCAGAAGGAGGACATTATCGATTGGCAAGTTGGGTCTTAATCGTTGGATTCTTGCTCTGAGCCTCGTTAGGGTCTCAATGTAGAACTTTAGTTTTATAAATAAAAGACTTCCCATGAAATAAAGAAAATGGCATTATTTTTTGACTCACCCTTGTAATAAGTTTTCTTTTACTTACCTTATGTATGCATCGAGATGTCTCTGGAATATACACTTTGTCTGTTTACTGAGGAAGGCACTGTCATTCCCAAGTTTGAATTTAGAGAGATCATTTGATAACTTGGCAGTTCTAAAAATACAGAATAGAAAAAAAAGAGACTTAAGTCATTTTTACCATCTTAACAATTTCTTTTTAAAAAGGTAAGGAAAAGCAAAGATTTTTTTATATAATAATTTTTTTCTTGAAAATATGTAGCAAAAATGATTAAAACTTGGCCACAAGGGAAAAAAAAAGCTCATAAAACTGTACGAAAAGAATCAAAATATGTAGATATTAGCAATGTGGTTTGTACCCAGAATATTTAAATAGCACTAGATTAGATCCACTAAGACTCAATAGTTTGAAACCTGCCTAGCAACAGAGGAACATTCCTAAGACCAACTAGCACCATAACAAGCAAATTGCCTTTTTTTTTCAAGACTTTTCCAGTTTACTAGAGTTTATCGTACAACCCAGACACGGGATTGCAACTTTTGAAGGAGACATTCTCAACCAGTTTTTATCCTGAGGCTATTGGAGAATATACCACTTTTCTTTACTTTTTACTTTTCTTCCTTCAAATGTGCGTATTTGTTTAATAGGCATTTTTTGCACCAGTCATCCCATGAGCTTTGGTTCATGGGTGGTCCCACATTAAATGACCTTGTGTTATACCTTAAGTCATAACGAACAAAATAACATTCACCCAAAATTTCACTTGCAAATAAAAGTGAGTCGATAAAGGATGTTAACAGTAAAAACTATTATGGTACTTTATTATATAAACGAGAACAATGTGTGAATATATTTGCTACATCTAGCCACACTGAGGAGAAGGGATACATTGAAACATGGTGTCTGTGGATGACTATATATATATATATATATATATATATATATATATATATATATATATAAAGAAAATTTGAAAAAACAAGTGTTCCGAAAATGGGATGAATTGATAATTAAATTTAATTGATAATGAATTGATAATTAAATTCATCCCATTTTCGGAACACGTGTTTTTTCAAATTTTCTTTATATTGTCGGATTTAATTTCCATATTTACTCCCATATATATATATATATATATATATATATATATATATTTAAAAAATGTTTTTTTTTTGTTTTTTTTTTAAATTGGGCGTTATTATGAAGCATTAAAAATGTATAAATGAATGAACTCGATATTATGGAGTATTGGATTCACTTATTTTTTAATTATTTTTTGTCATAAATTTTCAGGTTTGTTAGATACCCTTTGTCAAATGTTATTACTGTTTAACGGCTTCTTTGTCTCTGTTGTTATCGACAGTGGCAGCATCTGTGAAATATTTGTAATAACGGAGAATTCCGATATCTGCGTTTAATCCCTTCACGTGCGTTTGTAATTTTAGAATCCATTTAGTTTCTGATTGTTTTCTAGATTGCGTTATATATATATATGTATATATATTTATATGTATACATATATAGTCAAAAAAAAATTTAATTGTAACATATTTAAAAAAAATTATATATTAATGATAGGAAAGCAATTACAATGCATATAAAATAAAAACAAAAGATGTTTAGTCTTATCGATTTCAAAGTAACTTTATCATCAGATACGGTTTTCAGAAATGGACGCGTTTTTTGTCGTTATTTTTTTTTTATGTTATAAACACGTGACTTGTGGGGTTCTTTTTATAACGCCACGATGAAGGGTCGCGATAGCCGTTGTTCATTCAATTTCAATTTTATTCTTTTCATCTATTTATATATTCATGTATTTATCTATTTATTTATTTTTATTATTTATATTTTCTATTGGTTTATACCTTCATATATTTCCAAAATTTTCTTGACAATTCTGCTTCATATTTGATGCAATGTTACGGGTCATACTTTTATGTTTAATTAAAAGTTTTCATCATTTTGTCGATAAACATATTGGTAGTAATAAGTGATTTTGTAGCAATAAATAAATCACATTTTACATAAGACACATCTTTATATAACTAAAAATAAATATTAAAAAACAAAACAAAAAAAACCCTGCAAATTTCAGACTTTTATGATATAAAGCAAAAGAAAAAAGTGCAGGGAAATTAAAAAAAAAAAAATACAAACAAAATCCTCCTCCCAACTAAAATTAACAAAAAATAATTTATATTGCAACATATTATTTTTGGCTTATGCCTTCATATATTTCCAAAATGTAATAATTCAGCTTCATATTTGATGCAATATACATGTCATACTTTTATGCTTAAATAAAAGTTTTATTTGTCTATAAAGTGATTTTGTACTAAGAAGTAATTTTGTAGCAATGAATAAAACACATTTTACATTAGACACATCTTTATAGAACTAAAAATAAATATCAAAAAACAAAAACAAAATCCCACCTTGTGTATAAATCATATAAATTGGTAAGATATTTCTCGGGGTCAGATTGTCCTTCCAGTTTCATTGAAATATGGTCCTAAAAACAATAAAATAAAGATTGAAATAATTTCAGTTTTACAAATTTATCAAATACAAAAGAATTATCAGTGCAGGTTTTTATCAAATCTTTCACAGGCAGGAGGTGACACAAGATTAATTTTTAAGTGCAGTTTGCTTTCGACTAGACTGGTTGCCAAACCAAGGCTAAAGATCCCAGTCTGACCTACTACTGACCCATATTTATACAAAGAAAAAAATGATTGATGGTTTTCCCAAGGGCATTATCACAAAGTGAAATGCAAACAGCCAGTACATCTCCAATTATGGTAATCATTACGAGGTATGTCAGAAAAGTTCCAGGACTGGTGTCACAAAAAATTTCAAATCCAAACTACAAGTTATCCCCTTCAAAGAAACCATTTGTCAATGTAGTGAGGTGTAGATTTGTACGTTCTTGTAGTAGTTCGCTAATCTAATCGTAACAGAGTCCCTTATGTCATAGAACTATCTTTTTATATCTACCACTGTAGTAGACATATGCAAATGAGATAACATGCCATTGGCTATCTCACTACAGTCAATTTGGTTTGGAAATTCCCTCTGATTTTCTCTTTTGTTGGCTCTATCAAAGAATTTCTGAATGAAACAAAATCTTCAAGTGATGATCAAGTGAAGAGCACCGTGAACAAATGGGTAAAAACTTGATTAAAAGATTTTGGTTAAATCAAACTTAACGGACTTAAATTCCACCATCGATGTCACCCCGCCAAAAAAAAAAAAAAAACCCCAAAAATCAGAGAATAAACCAAATTTAATGAAATTTTCAGTGTTGATATATCAATGAATAAAAGATATAATGCTTTGAACCATGTATCTTTGAGGCATAAAACAGATTCTCAAAGATACGTGGTTCAAAGTTATCTGACCTGAAAAAATGAAAAAGTTTTTAAATAAAATAACTGGTGCATTATATCTTTTATTCATTAATATATCAACTTTGAAAATTTCATTAAATTCGGTTAATTCCCTGATTTTTGGTATTTTTTTTCTTTGAGTGGGGGGTGACGGTGGTGGAATTTAGGTCTGTTAAGTTCGATTTAACCAAGATTTCTATGCTGAAGGAATACAAAAACTGATTCTGTTGACCATATCTAATAAACAAAGTAAATCAATACATTTTACTACAACAGAATTACAGTATCAACAATATAGACAAATACAGAGAGAGTGATAGAAGCAAGGCAACACACACACACACACACACACACACACATTATATATATATATATATATATATATATTTGGGAGAATATGTGCTTAATTGAAGTCAAACCTAATTTTTTTGAAAGTTAATTCATTAATGATTAATTAGGCGGGATTTAACTACTTAAATGTAAGGCTAAACAAATCGAGAAAAATCAAAAATCGATTTTTCCGATTTGTTTAGCCTTACATTTAAGTAGTTAAATCCCGCCTAATTAATCAATTAATTAATTAACTTTCAAAAAAAATTAGGTTTGACTTCAATTTAAGCACATAATTTCTCCCAAAATATTTCGGCTGAAAATAGCCAATTTGTTTACGTTCATATATATATATAATATATATATATATACTATTGTAATGTGTACAGAAATAACCTAGACAAGTTTCACCATAAGGATATTCAGGGTTAAATCCACTGAATTAATCAAGATGTTGATTAATTAAGTTAATTGCACAATTAACTGTAATTTATATCTTGATTAATTCAGTGGATTCAACCCTGAGATCCTTATGGTGAAACTAGACTAGGTTATTTCTGAACACACATATAATAAATCCGCTTCTACATATTGAGCACTTTATATTTGTTATAGCGCTGACTTATCGGAGCTTTCTCTCTCTTTAAAAGCAGGAAGGAGATAAGGCCTTAAGTTTTATAAAAAAAAAACTTTCCATGCGAGATCGAAATGGGTATTCACTCACTATATATAGTGTCATAGGTATATGACTAGCCTCTAGGCTTATATTAGATCGCGAGTGCATGCATGAAGGACAATGCGACGATCTACGAGAGTGTCTGAGGCACAGATATATGATCGCTCATTCAGGCACGCACTCTGTATCCTTCTTAGTGATCTCCTTACTCTAGATTTCGCGGGCAACACGCCTACCCGTCCCCAAAATTGATGGACTTAAAAGCGATGTTACTTTGGGAAATTTCTCAGTAAGAGTCATGTTCTTGTGATTACCTGAAGATGCTGTAGTAATACGGTTGAAATAAATTATTGTAATATAGCAAGTTTAGAGTTTTTTCATTCATTTACTGAATATCTTGCTCTGTCCTTCCATTCATTGAGCTCTCTTATGGTCTATTGCATCAGCTTGATTAAACCACCATGGAAAGATCCTAACTAGCAGAAAATTATATATATGTTGCAGATTGACTGTTGTTCAGTTTGTTTTGCGCGGGAAGTCGAAAAGAAAAGGAAAATTGAACTGAGAAGACAATGTCTAAGGTAGGACAGGGTCTGGTGTTGACAAAGGACTCATCTGGACACGCGAATTTGAACAAAGAAAGGACTCTCCGGTCAAGAGAACAAAAGGATGTTTGGGCGGTCGTCAATACTTAAGCGTCATCAGGGCAGCCCAGAAGGAGACCCCAGAGAGACGTGGACTGAGGACCGTTGACACGGTCGAGCGCTGCTAGCGGGCAGTGGTTCCACACCCCTTACCTCACCATCCAGCAATAATAGTAGTATAGTAGATAGTTTCCATTGTCAACGCCGTCACCCGCACACTCGCCACGAGGGAATTAAATAAAGCAAATCTCCTACTACATAGAGCATGCCTTGTGATGTCATTTAAGCAACAGTATTAACATGTACGATTTTGTTGCCTGAGTAGCGAAAGAGCGCTATGCAACATATATATATATATATATATATATATATTAGGAGGATGTTGTAAGTGTCACCCGAACAAGTTGATTTTCTCCTTGTCCTGATGCTTGTGTGTGGTCGAGTATTGTCATGCAGAAGGAGGACATTATCGATTGGCAAGTTGGGTCTTAATCGTGGATTCTTGCTCTGAGCCTCGTTAGGGTCTCAATGTAGAACTTTAGTTTTATAAATAAAAGACTTCCCATGAAATAAAGAAAATGGCATTATTTTTTGACTCACCCTTGTAATAAGTTTTCTTTTACTTACCTTATGTGCATCGAGATGTCTCTGGAATATACACTTTGTCTGTTTACTGAGGAAGGCACTGTCATTCCCAAGTTTTGAATTTAGAGAGATCATTTGATAACTTGGAGTTCTAAAATACAGAATAGAAAAAAAGAGACTTAAGTCATTTTTACCATCTTAACAATTTCTTTTTAAAAAGGTAAGAGAAAACAAAGATTTTTTTAATATAATATTTTTTCTTGAAAATATGTAGCAAAAATGATTAAAAGCTTGCGCCAAGGGAAAAAAAAAGCTCATAAAACTGTACAAAAGAATCAAAATATGTAGATATTAGCAATGTGGTTTGTACCCAGAATATTTAAATAGCACTAGATTAGATCCACTAAGACTCAATAGTTTGAAACCTGCCTAGCAACAGAGGAACATTCCTAAGACCAACTAGCACCATAACAAAGCAATTGCCTTTTTTTTTCAAGACTTTTCCAGTTTTACTAGAGTTTATCGTACAACCCAGACACGGATTGCAACTTTTGAAGGAGACATTCTCAACCAGTTTTTACCTGAGGCTATTGGAGAATTACCACTTTTCTTTACTTTTTACTTTTTCTCTTCAAATGTGCGTATTTGTTTAATAGGCATTTTTTGCACAGTCTCCCATGAGCTTTGGTTCATGGGTGGTCCCACATTAAATGACCTGTGTTATACCTTAAGTCATAACGAACAAAATACATTCACCCAAAATTTCACTTGCAAATAAAAGTGAGTCGATAAAGGATGTTAACAGTAAAAACTATTATGGTACTTTATTATATAAACGAGAACAATGTGTGAATATATTTGCTACATCTAGCCACACTGAGGAGAAGGGATACATTGAAACATGGTGTCTGTGGATGACTATTATATATATATATATATATATATATATATATTAATATATATAAAAAGAAAATTTGAAAAAACAAGTGTTCGAAAATGGATGAATTGATATTAAATTTAATTGATAATTAAATTCATCCCATTTTCGGAACACTTGTTTTTTCAAATTTTCTTTATATTGTCGGATTTAATTTCCATATTTACTCCCATATATATATATATATATATATATATAATATATATATATATATATATATATATATATATATTTAAAAATGTTTTTTTTTTTTTTTTTTTTTTTTTAAATTGGGCGTTATTATGAAGCATTAAAAATGTATAAATGAATGAACTCGATATTATGGAGTATTGATTCACTTATTTTTAATTATTTTTTGTCATAAATTTTCAGGTTTGTTAGATACCCTTTGTCAAATGTTATTACTGTTTAACAGCTTCTTTGTCTCTGTTGTTATCGACAGTGGCAGCGTCTGTGAAATATTTGTAATAACTGGAGAATTCGATATCTGCGTTTAATCCTTCACGTGCGTTTGTAATTTTAGAATCCATTTAGTTTCTGATTGTTTTCTAGATTGCGTTATATATATATATATATATATATTATATATAGTATACATATATAGTCAAAAAAAAAATTTAATTGTAACATATTTAAAAAAATTATATATTAATGATAGGAAAGCAATTACAATGCATATAAAATAAAAACGAAAGATGTTTAGTCTTATCGATTTCAAATAACTTTATCATCAGAGACGGTTTCAGAAATGGACGCGTTTTTTGTCGTTATTTTTTTTTATGTTATAACACCGCGACTTGTGGGGTTCTTTTTATAACGCCACGATGAAGGGTCGTGATAGCCGTGTGTTCATTCAATTTCAATTTTATTCTTTTCATCTATTTATATATTCATGTATTTCTATTTATTTATTTTTATTATTTATATTTTCTATTGGTTTAACTTCATATTTCCAAAATTTTCTTGACAATTCTGCTTCATATTGATGCAATGTTACGGGTCATCTTTATGTTTAATTAAAGTTTTCATCATTTTTTGTGTCGATAAACATATTGGTAGTAATAAGGGATTTTGTTTGTTGTTTGGTTGTTTTACTGGCATATCAACCTCAGTGGGTCATTTAATGCCAATTAAAGTTTTTGAAATAAATCAATTCTTAATGGATAATACAATTTTTTTTTATAAATACGTTTTTCTATTTAACCCATAGATGGGACCCTAACAAGTACTACCACTCCAGGTCAGAATGAACCAGGGAGCAATGGTGAGAGGGTGCTCCACATTCCCCAAACCTCAAAACTGGACCTCACCATCAGATAGAGTTTAACGTCATTCCCAGGACATGTAGAACCCGCAGCCACCGCCTTCTAGCACCCATATGATAGAAAGGGATTGGGCTTGCCATGAGGGCAATAGGGTTGGGAAAAATCATATAGGTGCTAGGGCTTGACGTGACCGCCGATTGATCAGAGGGGGCCAGTAATAAGTGATTTTGTAGCAATAAATAAATCACATTTACATAAGACACATCTTTATATAACTAAAAATAATAATAATAAAAAACAAAAAAAAAAAACCTGCAAATTTCAGAGTTTTATGATATAAAGCAAAAGAAAAAAGTGCAGGGAAATTAAAAAAAAAAAAATACAAACAAAATCCTCCTCCAACTAAAATTAACAAAAATAATTTATATTGCAACATATTATTTTGGCTTATGCCTTCATATATTTCAAATGTAATAATTCAGCTTCATATTTGATGCAATATACATGTCATACTTTTATGCTTAAAATAAAAGTTTATTTGTCTATAAAGTGATTTGTACTAAGAAGTGATTTGTAGCAATGAATAAATCACATTTTACATTAGACACATCTTTATAGAACTAAAAATAAATATCAAAAAACAAAATCCCACCATTGTGTTATAAATCATATAAATTGGTAAGATATTTCTCGGGTCAGATGTCCTTCCAGTTTCATTGGAAATATGGTCCTTAGATAATATATTCCTATATNCCGGTAACACTTTATACCAACCATTTCCTTTACCACACACTATATAAAAAGTAAATGTTAAAATAGATTTTAATAATACTAGCAAATATATGCACCCTCCGTGTGCAAGTATTTAAGTTTTAATATTATAAAATATCATATTAGATTAGAAAGGCAAATGAAACTGAATAAGAATGAAAATAAAAAGCTTTGGAACAGAGGGGGTATGATTGAAAAATAGAACAACTTTGAAACTAACTCTTCCATTCATTTTCCATTACTCCCCTCTTTCATTGGTAAATTTTCCTAATTTAACTATTTAGTTAAAATAGGAAGTAAAGAATAAAATGACAGTTATTTCATTCTTGTTAATGGATTTCTTTTAAGTTTATCCCCGAGATTTTTGCTCATATTCAATAAGATAAAACCAAACAATTAGAAATCAATAATACTAAGCATATATTTATTTAAATCAAATTTTTAATATCAATATGCAAATTAGACTTCCCATTCACACTGTAATACGCTATTTTGTTGTATATATAAATACAATTGCATGTTATTAGGATGTTAGATATGTCAACAGTCTTAATGATGTAAAACAATTTTTTAAATAATTGAGGTTTAATAAAAATAAAATCATGGAGAATGTGATGTAAATAACAAAGGAAATTGTGACTTGTATAGTAATATAGTTTCGGTTACAGACAGACAAACCCACAATCTCCATTATAATAAGATATATATATATATATATATATATAATATATATAATATATATAACACAATCATGTATTTATAACTTACTGCCAATCTCTTCAATAAAACAGTTTTGTCTGCGATATTATTTGCACATGGTCCTAGCGGATATGAATAATTTTCAAAAAGATTTATTTGAACCATAGATGGGATCCTAAAGTACTATCACCTGGGCAGACTGAACCTGGAGTAATACAATGAACGGTTATTCCACACTCGCCCAGAGCTCCAGAACTAGATCCTTACCCATCAGATGCAGTTTAGTGTCATACTTAGGACACTCCTTTTTACACTAGGAGAGCTCTTACCACTTATGCAAGGACAAAGTCAATAGACTCTAAACGGTTATTTCCTATAACTCCAACATAAACAAAGGGGAGACCACTCTGATTGACTGATAAATTATTTATTTATTTATTGAATCTACTAGGAAAAAAGAAGACGGGTTAGGTAGGTTAGGTTTAGTGTTAGTTTAATGGGAAAATAATGGGTAGATTAATTAACAGATAAAATTAATTCAGAGTGGTTCCCCTTTTTTATGTTGGATTTACAGGAAATAACCTCTAAGCTTTGCTAACAGAGTAGGTTGAAATTATGAAAATGACAATTCGCTGTTTTGAAGTTAGAACAACAAATTACAAGAGGCAACTGCATTATTGAAGAACTCAAGCCCCTGTTTTTTGGCATATTGCCATTTACTTAGGTCAGTGATTCCCAACCTTTTTCTATTATTGCACCCTTAAAGAGTTTTACTTTGACCTCACACTTCTACAATTGATACTTTTGTTCAAATATAGAATGGGAATCCATACTACAGTTTTATGAAAATGTCATGTATATTTCACTCTCTAAACACTCTCAACATGATGAAAGATAATCTTATTATAATGGAGATTGTGGGTTTGTCTGTCCGTAACCGAAACTATATTACTATACAAGTCACAATTCCTTTCGTTATTTGCCATATTCTCCATGATTTTATTTTTATTTAAACCTCAATTATTAATAAAATTGTTACATTACTTACACTGTTGACCATATCTACATACTAATAACATGCAATTGTATTTATATATACAACAAAATAGAGGTTACAGTGTGAATGGGAAGGCTAATTGCATATTGATCTTAAAAAATTGATTTTAATAAATATATGCTTAGTATTATTGATTTCTAATTGTTTGGTTTTATCTTATTGAATATGCAGCAAAAAATCTTAAAAGAAATCCCTTAACAAGAAGAAATAACTGTAATATTATTCTTTACTTCCTATTTTAACTAAACAGATTATATAGGAAAATTTCACAATGAAGACGGAGTAATGGAAAAATGATGGAAGAGTTAGTTTCAAAGTTGTCTATTTTTCAATCATACCCCCTCTGTTCAAAATCTTTTATCTACATTCTTATTCAGTTTCATTAGCCTTTCTAATTTAACATGATATTTTATTATATTAAACTTAAATACTTGCACCCGGAGGGTGCATATATTTGCTAGTAAAAATAAGATAAATAAAAATGAAATAAAGAAACAAAAATATAAATAATATTAGTATTATTTGGATTATTCTGACTATTGTCCTCATCTTCATCCAATTGGACACATAGCCTAGTGGATAAAGGAGTTAGGTTAAGACAGTTCTAAGTGACAGTTATCTCTGGTCTACAGGTTCAATCCTGATCAGGGCAGCAGTACATAGAATAATAATTAACACAGCTTAACACCTGTACCCCAGCTATGGTTAGTGGAATGAGAACAGGTTATCCCTGTGGAATGAATAAAGGGTTAGGTTCAAAGTTCATGATGGCTCCTGATTACAACAAGAAGGTTCCCGAATTACAAAAGAAAGTTCCAGGGTCCGACAAGAAATACCTGAAGAAGGCCGGAGGGCACATCGGCTGAAATGTACAGATAACAATGAAGATGAGGACACATAGTCCGAATAATCCAAATAGTACTAATTATCAAGCCTCATCTCAAAAACTTCAAGAAACAATAAATAATATTAATTATAAAGTTAAAAAATTTAATCTAAATTTGAACAGATGCTTCTCGTAGCCCTGGTATGTAGCAAACTTTTTTTTTTTACCTTTAGAGGTCCGAGATATATTCTCTGCACTAGTTTTCCCATTACACTCTCTGGGTGGTGAAGACATTGATAATTAACTCATTGGTACGATCACACAGTGGCAGGACTTCATTGAAAATATCATCAGAAGTGAAGGAAACCCTTTTTGGAAAAAACGAAATGAATGAAAACAGATTAATATTAAGCATCCTTTATGTGAATTAAAATTATTTATCATTTTTTTTTTTTTTTATATACATGGACAAGTCAAAAAGTAATGCCATTTTGTTTACACAACACAGGAACATATATCATACATCAATATGAAGCTGGTCTCTGTGGATCACATCCCTACTTCCCACATAGGCGAAATCAAAATGTAATGTCATTTTATTTAGGACAGGTATAATAACCAAAACAGGAACATGTATCTACATCCAAAATGAAGCTGGTCCTCAGTGGATCACATACCTACTTCTCCACATGGCGAATCAAAAATTTAATCCATTTTGTTTAGGACAGGTATATAAACCAAACATGTATCATACATCAAATGAAGCTGGTCCTCTGTGGATCACATCCCTACTTCTCCACATAGTCACCATTTCTCTCAATAGCAATATTCCACCTTTGAATGAAAAGCATGTATCCCTACTCCGTATAAATTCTGTTGACTGTTCTTTGAGCCATTTCTTCACTACACATTCACTTCCTTGTCACTGGAATAATGTATGCCTCTCAAGCCCTCTTTCATGGAGCCGAAGAAATAATAGCTGAAGGTGCTAAATATGATGAATATGGAGTATATGGTAAAGTTGTCCACCCGAATGAGGCGATTTTCTCCCTTGTCCTGATGCTTGTGTGTGGTCGAGCATTGTCATGCAAAAGGAGGAGATTGTCGATTGGCAAGTTGGTCTTACTTGTCAATTCGTGCTCTTGTTACGTAGCCGTTCGTCACGGTACCATATAGATATATTTGTTACGTCTTACTCTGGTCTATTCTTCGGCCGTCTTCTGATCGTCTAGTCTTCTGTCTTGTATCTTGTAATGGTCTCGTCTGGTCTTTCTTATCTGGGGATTCCGTTCTCACGATTCTATCCCCAGAAAGCAAGGTGAGAGTGAGGTCAAGCATTGTCAATCACTCTAAAGGCCATCAGCTGTACTGATCGCCATAAGGATTTCTATACTACCTTAAAAAGTAATAGGGATCCAATTAATATGTAAACTCTGAGCCTTGTTAGAGTCTCAATGTAAGCCTTAGTTTTATAAAAAATTTCACATGAAAAAAGAAAATGCATTAGTTTTTCATTCAATTTCTTATGAATATGAGATTCATAAGAAATTACCAGATTTTGGTTATCAATTATGAACAATATATTGAAATGGATTCAATTAATGGTTAAATATATAACTAACATTTGAGTGAAATTTAGAGTAATTGGGTTTAAATGTGTCTTCATGGCTGATATTGCAGTTGTAGGTTTTTTTTCTCTTTACATGGATTTCTTTCAATAATATTTTTTTTTAATAAGTTGTTTTTTGAAGGCAGTAGATAATGCAATATATGTTGAAAATATATTTATTATTTCTTCTTTTTTTTCCTTTTCTTTTTTTAAACATACTTAATATTTTGGATAAAATCCATCATCAGAGTAGTAAGAAGTTTTAAAAAGTACTGGGAGTTTTTTTAATAGTACTTATCTCATTTGGTGAAATCAACTGTTTCCTAATAAATTGATGAACGCTGAAATTTGAAAGTCTATAGATCGGCTAAATTCGTGAATCTTCATGATGTTAGGTTCATTTTTCGCGCTCAGTGAGATTGCTTGAAATTCTTTTAAAATCTTTTTTTTTTCTTTTTTTTTTTACTATAAAATTAGCTCACTCAGGCATAGTGAAATAAAGGGTTTGTTTTTTTATCGTGTATTTGAAGAATTATGCATAATTGTAAATATTTAATATTTTAATATTTATTATTTAATATTGTAATTAATATTTTTTCATTTTTTCTTCTTCATTTTTTTTTAAAGAGTCCAGGCCAGAAATGAGAAAAAAAAATTTCCGGTCTGGATTCTAAAGAAAAAAAAATGCAAAAATATATATTATTGAAAGAAATCCATGTAAAGACAAAAAAAACCCAAGCCCTACAGCTGTGATATCAGCTATAAAGACACATTTTAAAAAAATTTCTGGCCTGGACTCTTTAAAAAAAAAAAAAAAAAATGAATGTGTATGTGCATTTTTTCTACTAGAAATACAAACTCTGAGCAAAAAACAAAAAACAAATTACCTTTTGTGCTTCTTCAATGAAAGAATCAATACATTTACCATAACTCTGAAAAATTAAAAACAAAAAAGTTTAACAAGTCAAAAAAAAAATAGTTAACAGTAAAAAAAAAAGAAAAAGTTTAACAAGTAAAAAAAAAAAAGAAGTCGATCTATTCAATGGGTTTTAACCCGTTTCAGACTAAACAAAAAAGCTTTTCAGAATTTTATCAAATTGGTTCAAATTATTTTTTTTATAAAGAAAAAAAAAGTGTAATAAATCTGACTTTTTTTTTTGGTAAAACTAAAATATCAACATTCTTTATAAATCAGTCAATGAGATCTCGGATTTATTCTAAATGATTTGTAAGAAATTTCACAAGAAATATGACTCTTATGTTAGGGATTTTATGATTGTATATTTGGGGAATTATCATAAAAAGAACAGATTTTTCTGGCATATTTTCAACTTCTATATGTGATGGTGAACGAAAAGGAAAAGAGCAAGACATTGTCTTGCCTGCCGGGATCGAACCCCCTCTCTCCCGCATGCAAAAACGAATGCAATTTAGGCACAGGACGGACGCAAGGTTTGACTGATGTGCCCGGATGTTTGAGTAAATTGTCCATAAATAACAAGTTAGCAGTTAGCAGCAGTAGTCGACTACGATGAAGCGCTGTGCGAACGACCCAGTGAAAGATATGGATTTCAGTCCAACAGAAACAAAACTAAATAGGAAATGCGATTTTTAACTACTAAAGATTATTTCGACTACTACGACGGATTTTTTCAAGCTGCTAGATGAAGGACAAGAATGTGTTGACCAAAAAGAAAGTCTGGCTTACGAGAAGATTGTGAACTTGCTGTTTTTGGTCCCCCCTCAGCAGGAACTTGTTGATTCGAATATCTATTTCCCCATTTATTTTCCCCTTTCTTTAAGGATCAACTAACTCAAGATGCAATTATATGTATATTTTCAATACAAGCAAAAGAAAGAAAAGCCCTCCGGGCATTGTAAAAATGATTTTTGAAAGATATTTCCTAAGGGGGGGGGAGGTTCCTTTACGACAGATGACAATTTTTTTTTTTTGAATACAGTCAATTCTACAATTCTATAAATATTCTATTAAAAGTGAACGAATATTTTAATTTTGTGTAAGAAAATATCTAAAAAAAATTTTTTATTCAATTTTATCAACGTCAAAAGTATGTAAAATTTTTTTACCACACTCTGGTAAAAAAAAAAAATATAAACAGAACTTTGAAATCTTATATCTTTTTTAATAATAGACATAAAAATAGTTTTGCTGTTGAAATTCAAATAACTACGTTTTCTTTCTAATAAAATCAAGTTTCTCACATATAAATTGAAATGAATTTGAATAAGGTTGTTCTTTATTCTATGTATTGATGATTTTTGGGTAATGTGATGTAAGCAGTGACATAGTTTTTGGTTACAGACAAATAGAGACCAATCTCCATTATAATAGAGATATTAAGAGAACAAGATTACACACACACTATATATATATATATATATTTTTTTTTTTCCCTATTTATATATATTAAAACGGGAAAAAATGAGTATTTAAGTCCCTGCAGTTTCTTTCAATAGCAAATGTTCCATCTTTGAATGCCAGCATATATCCCTGCCCTGTAAATTTTGGTTGATTGTCACTGGAATAATGTTTGCCTCTCAACCCTCTTCATGGATTCCAAAAAGAGACAAATACTGATTCCAATGAGAGGAAGTGACGTATTATACAAAGACATAATTACACATTAAAACGATGTTGTTGAATATTGAAATAATTTAAGTGTAATACAATAATGGGTTGCCTATTAATTACAAACGTAAGTGTAGGTTTGTTGATTTACGCAAACAAAAATAAAGATTGAAATAATTTCCAGGTTTTACAAATTTTAATCAAATACAAAAGAATTATTCAGTGCAGGTTTTTATCAAACTTTTCACAGGCAGGAGGTGACACAAGATTAATTTTTAAGTGCAGTTTGCTTTCGACTAGACTGGTTGCCAAACCAAGGCTAAAGATCCCAGCTAAAGATCCCAGTCTGCCCTACTACTGACCCATATTTATACAAAGAAAAAAATGATTGATGGTTTTCCCAAGGGCAAATGTTAAAATAGATTTTAATAATACTAGCAAATATATGCACCCTCCGGGTACAAGTATTTAAGTTTTAATATAATAAAATATCATATTAGATTAGAAAGGCAAATGAAACTGAATAAGAATGAAAATAAAAAGCTTTGGAACAGAGGGGGTATGATTGAAAAATAGAACAACTTTGAAACTAACTCTTCCATCATTTTCCATTACTCCCGTCTTTCATTGGTAAATTTTCCTAATTTAACTATTTAGTTCAAATAGGAAGTAAAGAATAAAATGACAGTTATTTCTTCTTGTTAATGGATTTCTTTTAAGATTTATCCCCGAGATTTTTGCTCATATTCAATAAGATAAAACCAACAATTAGAAATCAATAATACTAAGCATATATTTATTAAAATCAAATTTTTAATATCAATATGCAAATTAGACTTCCTATTCACACTGTAATATGCTATTTTGTTGTATATATAAATACAATTGCATGTTATTAGGATGTAGATATGGTCAACAGTCTTAATGATGTAAAACAATTTTATAAATAATTGAGGTTTAAATGAAAATAAAATCATGGAGAATGTGATGTAAATAACAAAGGAAATTGTGACTTGTATAGTAATATAGTTTCGGTTACAGACAGACAAACCCACAATCTCCATTATAATAAGATATATATATATATATATATATATATATACACATCATGTATTTATAACTTACTGCCAATCTCTTCAATAAAACAGTTTTGTCTGCGATATTATTTGCACATGGTCCTAGCGGATATGAATAATTTTCAAAAAGATTTATTTGAACCATAGATGGGATCCTAACAGAGACTGAACCTGGGAGTAATAGCAATGAACGGTTATTCCACACTCGCCCAGAGCTCCAGAACTAGATCCTTACCCATCAGATGCAGTTTAGTGTCATACTTAGGACACTCCTTTTTACACTAGAGGAGGTCTTACACTTATGCAAGGGACAAAGTCAATAGACTCTAAACCGGTTATTTCCTATAACTCCAACATAAACAAAGGGGAGACCACTCTGATTGACTGATAAATTATTTATTTATTTATTGATCTACTAGGAAAAAAGAAGACGGGGTTAGGGTTAGGGTTTAGTGTTAGTTTAATGGGAAAATAATGGGTAGATTAATTAACAGATAAAATTAATTCAGAGTGGTTCCCCTTTTTTATGTTGGATTTACAGGAAATAACCTCTAAGCTTTGCTAACAGAGTAGGTTGAAATTATGAAAATGACAATTTGCTGTTTTGAAGTTAGACAAACAAATTACAAGAGGCAACATGCATTATTGAAGAACTCAAGCCCCTGTTTTTTGGCATATTGCCATTTACTTAGGTCAGTGATTCCCAACCTTTTTCTATTATTGCACCCTTAAAAGAGTTTTACTTTGACCTCACACTTCTACAATTGATACTTTTGTTCAAAAATATAGAATGGGAATCCATACTACAGTTTTATGAAAATGTCATGTATATTTCACTCTCTAAACACTCTCAACATGATGAAAGATAATCTTATTATAATGGAGATTGTGGGTTTGTCTGTCCGTAACCGAAACTATATTACTATACAAGTCACAATTCCTTTCGTTATTTGCATCATATTCTCCATGATTTTATTTTTATTTAAACCTCAATTATTAATAAAATTGTTTTACATTACTTACACTGTTGACCATATCTACATACTAATAACATGCAATTGTATTTATATATACAACAAAATAGAGGTTTACAGTGTGAATGGGAAGGCTAATTTGCATATTGATCTTAAAAAATTGATTTTAATAAATATATGCTTAGTATTATTGATTTCTAATTGTTTGGTTTTATCTTATTGAATATGAGCAAAAATCTTAAAAGAAATCCCTTAACAAGAAGAAATAACTGTAATATTATTCTTTACTTCCTATTTTAACTAAACAGATTAATTAGGAAAATTTACCAATGAAAGACGGGAGTAATGGAAAAATGATGGAAGAGTTAGTTTCAAAGTTGTTCTATTTTTCAATCATACCCCCTCTGTTCAAAATCTTTTTATCTACATTCTTATTCAGTTTCATTAGCCTTTCTAATTTAACATGATATTTTATTATATTAAAACTTAAATACTTGCACCCGGAGGGTGCATATATTTGCTAGTAAAAATAAGATAAATAAAAATGAAATAAAGAAACAAAAATATAAATAATATTAGTATTATTTGGATTATTCTGACTATTGTCCTCATCTTCATCCAATTGGACACATAGCCTAGTGGATAAAGGAGTTAGGTTAAGACAGTTCTAAGTGACAGTTATCTCTGGTCTACAGGTTCAATCCTGATCAGGGGCAGCAGTAACATAGAATAATAATTAACACAGCTTAACACCTGTACCCCAGCTATGGTTAGTGGAATGAGAACAGGTTATCCCTGTGGAATGAATAAAGGGTTAGGTTCAAAGTTAGGTTCATGGCTCCTGATTACAACAAGAAGGTTCCCGAATTACAAAATAAAGTTCCAGAGTCCGACAAGAAATACCTGAAGAAGGCCGGAGGCACATCGGCTGAAATGTACAGATAACAATGAAGATGAGGACAATAGTCCGAATAATCCAAATAGTACTAATTATCAAGCCTCATCTCAAAAACTTCAAGAAACAATAAATAATATTAATTATAAAAGTTAAAAAATTTAATCTAAATTTGAACAGATGCTTCTCGTAGCCCCTGGTATGTAGCAAACTTTTTTTTTTTACCTTTAGAGGTCCGAGATATATTCTCTGCACTAGTTTTCCCATTACACTCTCTGGGTTGGTGAAGACATTGATAATTAACTCATTGGTACGATCACACAGTGGCAGGACTTCATTGAAAATATCATCAGAAGTGAAGGAACCCTTTTTGGAAAAACGAATAGAATGAAAACAGATTAATATTAAGCATCCTTATGTGAATTAAAATTATTATCATTTTTTTTTTGTTTTATATACATGGACAAGTCAAAAAGTAATGCCATTTTGTTTACCAACACAGGAACATCTATCATACATCAATATGAAGCTGGTCCTCTGTGGATCACATCCCTACTTCTCCACATAGGCGAATCAAAATGTAATGTCATTTTATTTAGGACAGGTATAATAACCAAAACAGGAACATGTATCATACATCAAAATGAAGCTGGTCCTCAGTGGATCACATACCTACTTCTCCACATAGGTGATCAAAATGTAATGCCATTTTGTTTAGGACAGGTATAATTACCAACACAGGAACATGTATCCTACATCAAAACATGTATCATACATCAATATGAAGCTGGTCCTCTGTGGATCACATCCCTACTTCTCCACATAGTCACCATTTCTCTCAATAGCAATATTCCACCTTTGAATGAAGCATGTATCCCTACTCCGTAAAATTCTGTTGACTGTTCTTTGAGCCATTTCTTCACTACACATTTCACTTCCTTGTCACTGGAATAATGTATGCCTCTCAAGCCCTCTTTCATGGAGCCGAAGAAATAATAGTCTGAAGGTGCTAAATATGATGAATATGGAGTATATGGTAAAGTTGTCCACCCGAATGAGGCGATTTTCTCCCTTGTCCTGATGCTTGTGTGTGGTCGAGCATTGTCATGCAAAAGGAGGAGATTGTCGATTGGCAAGTTGGGTCTTACTTGTCAATTCGTGCTCTTGTTACGTAGCCGTTCGTCACGGTACCATATAGATATATTTGTTACGTCTTACTCTGGTCTATTCTTCCGGCCGTCTTCTGATCGTCTAGTCTTCTGTCTTGTATCTTGTAATGGTCTCGTCTGGTCTTTCTTATCTGGGGATTCCGTTCTCACGATTCTATCCCCAGAAAGCAAGGTGAGAGTGAGGTCAAGCATTGTCAATCACTCTAAAGGCCATCAGCTGTACTGATCGCCATAAGGATTTCTATACTACCTTAAAAAGTAATAGGGATCCAATTAATATGTAATACTCTGAGCCTTGTTAGAGTCTCAATGTAAGCCTTAGTTTTATAAAAAAATTTCACATGAAATAAAGAAAATGGCATTAGTTTTTCATTCAATTTCTTATGAATATGAGATTCATAAGAAATTACCAGATTTTGGTTATCAAATTATGAACAATATATTGAAATGGATTCAATTAATGGTTAAATATATAACTAAACATTTGAGTGAAATTTAGATGTAATTGGGTTTAAATGTGTCTTCATGGCTGATATTGCAGTTGTAGGTTTTTTTTCTCTTTACATGGATTTCTTTCAATAATATTTTTTTTTTAATAAGTTGTTTTTTGAAGGCAGTAGATAATGCAATATATGTTGAAAAATATATTTATTTACTTCTTTTCTTTTTTTTCCTTTTTCTTTTTTTAAACATACTTAATATTTTTGGATAAAATCCATCATCAGAGTAGTAAGAAGTTTTTAAAAGTACTGGGAGTTTTTTTTTAATAGTACTTATCTCATGTTGGTGAAATCAACTGTTGTTCCTAATAAATTGATGAACGCTGAAATTTGAAAGTCTTATAGATCGGCTAAATTCGTGAATCTTCATGATGTTAAAGGTTCATTTCCGCGCTCAGTGAGATTGCTTGAAATTCTTTTAAAATCTTTTTTTTCTTCTTTTTTTTTTACTATAAAATTAGACTCACTCAGGCATAGTGAAATAAAGGGTTTGTTTTTTTATCGTGTATTTGAAGAATTATGCATAATTGTAATATTTAATATTTTAATTATTATTATTTAATATTGTAATTAATATTTTTTCCATTTTTTCTTCTTCATTTTTTTTTTAAAGAGTCCAGGCCAGAAATGAAGAAAAAAATTTCCGGTCTGGATTCTAAAGAAAAAAAAATGCAAAAAATATATATTATTGAAAGAAATCCATGTAAAGACAAAAAAAACCCCAAGCCCTACAGCTGTGATATCAGCTATAAAGACACATTTTTAAAAAAATTTCTGGCCTGGACTCTTTAAAAAAAAAAAGATTGAATGTGTATGTGCATTTTTTCTACTAGAAATACCAAAACTCTGAGCAAAAAACAAAAAACAAATTACCTTTTGTGCTTCTTCAATGAAAGAATCAATACATTTACCATAACTCTGAAAAATTAAAAACAAAAAAAGTTTAACAAGTCAAAAAAAAAAAGTTTAACAAGTAAAAAAAAAAAAAGAAAGTCAATCTATTTAATGGGTTTAACCCGTTTCAGACTAAACAAAAAGCTTTTCAGAATTTTATCAAATTGGTTCAAATTATTTTTTTATAAAAAGAAAAAAAAAAGTGTAATAAATCTGACTTTTTTTTTTGGTAGAAAACTAAAATATCAACATTCTTTTATAAATCAGTCAATGAGATCTGGATTTATTCTAAATGATTTGTAAGAATTTCACAAGAAATATGACTCTGATGTTAGGGATTTTTATGATTGTATATTTTGGGGAATTATTCATAAAAGAACAGATTTTTCTGGCATATTTCAACTTCTATATGTGATGGTGAACGAGAAAGGAAAAAGAGCAAGACATTGTCTTGCCTGCCGGGATCGAACCCCCATTCTCCCGCATGCAAAAACGAATGCAATTTAGGCACGGGACGGACGCAAGGTTTGACTGATGTGCCCGGATGTTTGAGTAAATATGTCCATAAATAACAAGTTAGCAGTTAGCAGCAGTAGTCGACTACGATGAAGCGCTGTGCGAACGACCCAGTGAAAGATATGGATTTCAGTCCAACAGAAACAAAACTAAATAGGAAATGCGATTTTTAACTACTAAAGATTATTTCGACTACTACGACGGATTTTTCAGCTGCTAGATGAAGACGAAGAATGTGTTGACCAAAAGAAAGTCTGGCTTATGAGAAGATTGTGAACTTGCTGTTTTTGGTCCCCCCTCAGCAGGAACTTGTTGATTCGAATATCTATTTCCCCCCATTTATTTTCCCCCTTTCTATAAGGATCAACTAACTCAAGATGCAATTATATGTATATTTTCAATACAAGCAAAAGAAAGAAAAAAGCCCTCCGGGCATTGTAAAAATGAATTTTTGAAAGATATTTCCTAAGGGGGGGGGGGAAGTTTCTTTTACGACAGATGACAATTTTTTTTTTTTTTAATACAGTCAATTCTACAATTCTATAAATATTCTATTAAAAGTGAACGAATATTTTAATTTTGTGTAAGAAAATATCTAAAAAAATTTTTTATTCAATTTTATCAACGTCCAAAAGTATGTAAAAATTTTTTTTACCACACCCTGGTAAAAAAAAAATATAAACAGAACTTTGAAATCTTATATCTTTTTAATAATAGACATAAAAATAGTTTTGCTGTTGAAATTCAAATAACTACGTTTTCTTTCTAATAAAATCAAGTTTCTCACATATAAATTGAAATTAATTTGAATAAGGTTGTTCTTTATTCTATGTATTGATGATTTTGGGTAATGTGATGTAAGCAGTGACATAGTTTTGGTTACAGACAAATAGAGACCAAATCTCCATTATTAATAGAGATATTAAGAGAACAAGATTACACACACATATATATATATATATATTTATATATATATATAAAACGGGAAAAAATGAGTATTTAAGTCCCTGCAGTTTCTTTCAATAGCAATGTTCCATCTTTGAATGCTAGCATATATCCCTGCCCTGTAAAATTTTGTTGATTGTCACTGGAATAATGTTTGCCTCTCAAACCCTCTTTCATGGATCCAAAAAGAGACAAAACATGATTCCAATGAGGAGGAAGTGACGTATTATACAAAGAGCATATTACACATTAAAACGATGTTGTTGAATATTGAAATAATTTAAGTGTAATACAATTAATGGGTTGCCTATTAATTACAAACGGTAAGTGTAGGTTTGTTTGATTTACGTTGTCATTCCTTTTTTTTTGGGGGGGGGTTATTTTATGTCGAAGACGTTTTGTTTTATTCTTGGCAAGTGGTCAACACTTCTATTTAAACTCAATGTTTTAAAGATTTTAAACTCATTTTTTTTATTTAATTCTCTTTTATTTTTTTACAAAAATATAAAACGGTCTATAATTTTTCTTGAAAGGGACAGAAAGAATATTAAAAAAATTCTAGAAAACTCACCAGAGTAATTTGTTCTATATATATATATATATATATATAATATCCAAATAATATATATACATATTTAGATGAGTTACAATGACAAAATTATGTGAGGGTCTGTAAGTGAATTTTGTTAACTCTTACACATAACCAAGTGCCCAGTTTGTTTAATTGGTTGGTTGGGTTTAACAGCATGTCAACCCTTGTTGGATTATTTCATACCAAAGACCTTTTTTGTTTTATTCGTTCTTGCTGTGTTACAATTCATGGGCAGTCATGAATTGTGAACGTATCTGTAAGTTAGAATATTTAAATTAAGGTCTGTTTGAATTAAAATCAGGGAGTCTATGGAAAGTTACGGGCAATGGACGGTTAATGACCTCTTGAATAAGGTACGCGATTGGATAGATAGTTTCTAGTTAGTTTAGTTAGCAGATGCAGCCTGGCTTTTAAAGAGTGCAGACGTTTGTTGACTCTGACAGGTCCGTCCCTCCGCGGCGGAAATATGGGCTAAGAAAATAAAACTTGATCAAGTAACACCAAGTTTGTGTGTTGTTATATCTAGATTATGAGAAGAAAAGTAAAATAAATATAAGATCTTTCAAGAAATGACTAATAACTGTACAATATTTGAGCATTTAATTCTTATTTCAACAAAAGAAAAGGAAATGAAACTTACTTTAAAGTTCTGAAGCACTGAAGCAACTCGTCTCATTTTGGTTTTCTCATTTTTTTGGTGGGCATTTTTAAATTCTTCAATAAGTTCATTTTCTACTTGGTTATATTTATCTGAAATAGAAATTAAGTCAAAAATAAAGATTCACCTGTCTGCTAAATCATACAGGTATGATATAATGATTGTGTGATGGAGAACAAGTACTACCATACTATTTCTCTGAATGTTTGAGATGAGGCTTGAAGATTAGTATTATCTGCATTATTCGGACTATTGTCCCATCTTCATTGTTATTTGGTCAACGTTTCGGCCGATATGCCCCCCGGCCTTCTTCAGGTATTTCTTGTCGGACTTGGGAACCTTCTGGGACACATGGCCTAGTGGATAAGGTAGTTAGGTTAAGACAGTTCTAAGTGACAGTTATCTCTGAATCCTGAGTAGAGGCAGTTAGAAAAATAATTAACTCCTACCCCAGCTATGGTCAGCAGAATGAGAACAGGATAACCCCGGGATTAAATAAAGGGTTAGGTTCAAAGTTCTGTGATGGCTCCCGATTACGACAAGAAGGTTCCCGAGTCCGACAAGAAATACCTGAAGAAGGCCGGAGGGCATATCGGCCGAAACGTTGTACAAATAACAATGAAGATGGGGACAATAGTCCGAATAACGAGTACTACCATACTCATTTAGAAAAAGAGCAAGACATTGTCTTGCCTGCCGGAGTTGAACCTGCGGCCTCCGGATGCGATTCAGGCGCTGGATGGACGCGAGGTGTAATTCAGGTGCCCGGATGTTGGGGGACTGTGTCCATAAATAACCAAAGTGAGTGAAGCGTAGGGAGGGAAGCAGTTGGCTGACGTGAGATGGCAGTCAGCGACGAAGCGCTTTGTGAACGACCCAACAAAGAAATTGATTTTAATCCAACAAAGAAACAAAACTAAATGGGAGTTGCGATTTTTCAGCTGCTAAAATATTTCGATGACAATGGCCTTTCAGCTGCTAGACGAAGACTGTGTTGACCAAAAGAAAGTTTGGCCTGTGAGAAGACGGTGAACTTGCTTCTTTTTGGCCCCCCCCCCTCAGCAGGAACTTGTTGACTCAAATATCTATTTCCCCCTCTTTTTTCCCTTCTATAAATTGATGGATGTAACAATGATAAAATCAAAAGTTCAAAAAACTAAACTATCTGAAAATAGGTAAAACATTTATACATTTACTAGACAAAATGTGACCCATTGGGTCACCCATCAGCTCTGGGTAGATAATTGAGATTAGGGAAAAGGGAGTTAGCAAAATGAACAAAATTAAAAATAAATAAATACAGCCAGACGAAACCTTAAATCATTTTGTTAGCTTTCTAAGAAAGGAATTGTTTAACCTCATTTAAGCTACGGGTTGCTGGTTGTGAAATTCAACATAGAAATACATTTCAAATTCTCCTGTCTCTCTCTCTCTCTCTCTCTCTACACTTCAGAGAAACTAACATTATATAACGAGGAGGTATTCAAGAGATACACAGAGGGGAAGAAAGAGATAGACAGAGTAAAGTAAGAGATTGGTCGGTTTTTGACTTAATTTCAAATTACGACTAATCAGAACCAATTAAAGCAGAATTTTTCTCAAACATAATTTAATCCTAAAAGTAAGGAATAATTTAGTATAATTTTTGTGTCATTAAACTAAACAGTAAAAAAGCCTTTAGGAAGCAAAAGTTGATTAACTCAGCTTTAGTATAACAATAGATAATATCAAGTTGATCATATTTGAAACTTTCATTGTTAGAAGCAAATCTAATGAAACCTGAGAGAAAAACAATTAACAGAATTGAACATGAATTTAATAAAATTAAAAATTTGCAAAGATATTTCAGAAAGTGACAAAGAGTTTTGCTGTGTTTTAGTAAACAAATTTTATTCCATTTTTTCTTTTCTTTCTCAGCAAACCCTTGTGGACTGAAACCGTGCAAAAATGGAGCTGAGTGTTTCAACAGAGGAAAAGAATTCTTCTGAAAATGCAAAGTTGGCTCTACGGACCCTACATGTTCTGAACGGAATTTATTTGTGCATAATGAATTGAGGTTTTTAGACTGCTGGATTTTTTACTCTTTTTTTTTCACACTCCTTAACTGACAAATAGAGAGTGGGAGGAGAGTTAACTTAACTGACAAAGGGAGATGGGAAGAGAGATAGTTAGTCTGTAAGACAGGGATTGGTCGGTCGTTGACTTAATTGCTAATTACGCCTAATTAAGTCAATTAAACTGAATTTTTTTTCATACACTTTGTAGTGCTAACACCAAGGAATATCTAAGTATAAATATTGTGTTCATAACATAAATAGAAAAAAATCCTTTAGCTGGAAAAGGTTGATAAACTCAGCTTTAGTATAATAATAGAAGATATAACACCAGTGTATGATTAACACTATCTCACTTGATGATACAGCAGTAAGCCAATATAGACAGCAAGGAGAGTGGTTAATATCTGTGATAGAGCAATATTAATAATAATAACACAATCCCTTCTATCCATATTTTTTCACTTTGAAAAACATGCATGTATATGATTTTCAATATCATCCCAATCTGTAAATAAAGGAAAACTATATAATATAGAATAATAATAAAAAAAACCCATCTAAGATGAGTCTGACTTGGTGACTGTAGTAAGATTTTCATCAATGGAACTGATATGTTATTTGATTATATGAGGGTATCTATTTACCAATGTCTCCGCACGAGCAGGATGTGACTCAAGGTCAATTTTTAAGTGGAGTTTAACAGGTTTGAAATCAGAGTTTTCCTTCTCCTAGACCAGTTGCCAAACCAAAGTTAAAGAGCATAATCTACTCAACTATTCACCCATAGCTGGAGGGAGAATAGTTGGATATCTACTTTTTCCAAGGGTATAAGCGCTATGCCAAACACAACCAGGATTTTAACTTGTGATGCCTTGTCCATTTCCTATGATGATAACCATTACACCATGCGTGCCCAGTAACACTGATAGCATTTTTGATTTAGTGCACATATTTGCTTTGAATGAGTCCCAGGAAATTTTTATTAAAGCCGTCTAACTCCTACCTTGTAACCTATCCTGGGTAATTCGTTTCTAAGAAACTATTGAGACGTATTTACAGTTAGTTTGAAATGGTGAGGTAAGAAAAAAGAAAAACACGCATGTATATGATTTTACTGTGGCCTTTTAGATTTCTGTGCATCAGGGATGCAGGACGTGTACCTATCAGCATCTCTGGGTGCCTTGATTGTATGAGGGTAGGCTGAAACCAAGTACTGCAATACTGATGGAAAAAGTGTGTGAACTACAAGGGGAACTATGTTGAAAAAATAAACCTCATTTGGACACACTTGGTCAACCTATGAATTTTTCAGTTGACCTTTGTATTGGCACTCATCTTTATTTTGATACTGTATTTAAAATTAAAAAAAAAATTTCATTCTCACTTTAACAGAATTTTAAAAAAATATACAAACCTGAAATTCTTTGTCTGGCAGTGTCAAACCTAAAAAATTAAAATAAACGTGAAATGAGTGAATGAAAAATAATAGTTTATTTCAAGTGTAATTATTTTTAGATAATGAATATTGGATTTAAAAATAAAGAAGAAAAGCTTATTTGAATCATCTTGTCACTGGTACATTTTGAGGATTGTTTTTGTTAATCCAAGAGATTTTTCCTATACCAGCTTTGTACATTCATCATTCTATCCAAACATACGGCTATATATGAAACAATTGTAATAAAGTTTTGATATATCCGGGTTAAGGGATATATTCTGAAGTTGGTATTTGGTATATTATCGCAGTAGTCGTTGGTGCGTCGAATAGCAATACGTCTACTGAGTAAGCTTAGGTTGTAGGCTTAGGTATAGGTGCCTGTACCAACACAGTGTCGACTATTTATGCATGACACTGTCCAATCAGATTATAGTGAGGGGTACCAAGGTATTTACATATTCATTATATCAAATATATATATATAATACTAGCAAATATATGCACCCTCCGGGTGCAAGTATTTAAGTTTTAATATAATAAAATATCATATTAAATTAGAAAGGCTAATGAAACTGAATAAGAATGTAGATAAAAGATTTGGAACAGAGGGGTATAATCGAAAAATAGAACAACTTTGAAACTAACTCTTCCATCATTTTCCGTTACTCCCGTCTTTCATTGGTAAATTTTCCTAATTTAACTATTTAGTTAAAATAGGAAGTAAAGAATAAAATAACAGTTATTTCTTCTTGTTAATGAATTTTTTCAAGATTTATCCCCGAGATTTTTGCTCATATTCAATAAGATAAAACCAAACAATTAGAAATCAATAATACTAAGCATATATTTATTAAAATCAAATTTTTAAGATCAATATGCAAATTAGCCTTCCCATTTACACTGTAAACCGCTATTTTGTAGTATATATAAATACAATTGCATGTTGTTAGTATGTAGATATGGTCAACAGTCTTAATGATGAAAAACAATTTTATTAATAATTGAGGTTTAAATAAAAATAAAATCATTGTGATGTAAATAACAAAGGGAATTGTGACTTGTATAGTAATATAGTTTCGGTTACAGACAGAAAACACACAATCTCCATTATAATAAGATATTGCTTACTTCTTGCCATTTGGCAATTCTTGGGCAATAAGATGCAATTTTTGGATGATGTCAGCCGCTAATTGAAGCTGAAAAATAAAAGAAAATGATTTTTTAACAAAGAGAAACAAAATAAGCATAGGACGGATTTATATAATTTTCCTTATTTAATGTTGTTTGATTTTGGCACAAGTCTTAGAGAAAAATTAACAACACTTTAAAATTGGTTATTGTTATGATTTTTTAGGAGCCATCCTTTAAGCTTCAAGCAAGAGTGCTTGTCCAGCAGAAATCCTTGGCAAAGAATCCTTTTGGTTGCTCCTTGGTGCTCCTCAGTATTGCAAGTCCTTCATCAATGATTGCAAAGGGACGTCTGTCAGTATTGACCCTAACACTAGTCTACCAGCCATGCAGTAGGGCTGTTGATTGGCTGATGTTTAAACCACGTGACCTTGCCTAGTCTATAAATTTAGTTGGTGTATCCCCTCCCCCTCTTTCTCTCTCACACACACAGACATACACACGCCCTCATATACACACACACACACACACACACACACACACTGTATCTCATTCTCCCTCACTTTCATTTTTTCTCATTGTGCAAAGTGTCCATAAAGTCCGTGCACACTTTAAAGAATTTCAAATTTCAAAGAGCACATTGACTTATTTGACGCTCTCTAACTCTCATTCTGCCACTGTATCTCTCACTTCTCCCCTCTCTGTCACACCTCACGCTCACTGTATCACTCTCACTTCCTCTCTCATTGTATTTCTCTTCCTCTCTCTCTCTTCTCGCCTCCTCACACTTTCACTGTATTTCTATCTTTAATCTTTAATTGTATATCTCTCTCTCTCTCTCTCTCTCCATGTATTTTTTCTCCCTCTTTAATTGTATCTGATACTCTCACTTCCGCTCATTCTCTCCCCCCTCTCTCTCTCTCTATCCCTCACACTATATCTCTCTCTCCCACTCTCTCACTTTATAGTTATAAGAAAAAAAAATACATGAAAGAAAACACATGCCTCGGAGATGTTGGTAAGTACTTTTTACTCACATGATCATAATGTAGTGTTAGTTTCGTATTTGCCTGGGAGAGTTGTCTGCCCGTTTGAGTTTGCTGGTGCCCGCTAGGGGAATTAGTTCAAAAGGCTTCTGCTTCTTTTCCTGTTCCTGATACTACGAGACACATGGGTAGTTAAGGTCTCCCGCTTCTCGTTGGGGCTTTTGGCCCCACTTACATTACTGTAAGTTCTTCACACAGCATGACTATCCCTAGTCTCATGTCTGTACTTTTATATGTTATCTTGTACCATTCATGAATGTGTCTTCATCTTTATTTATGTACTCTTTGTTTATGTACCCTTTTTACCCATGTACTTTGTATCTCGTCATATCCATGTGCTGTAATATATTAAATGTTTTGTCTGTTAACCTTCGTCGGAGTTTTGTATATCAAGTATATATCTTGAACCTTAACCTTACAATAAGATCATGCGAGTAAAAAGTACTTACCAACATCTCCGAGGCATGTGTTTTCAATTTAAGTTGTTTTTATAATTATTGAACAAAATACAAATTCTACAATATTGAATAAAAAAGTGAAAAAATCAGGACAAATAACAGTTACCAATATATTCATATTGATGAAGCAATATGTAGCATAACGATGGTCACGGTGTTTGTTGCATAGGCCAACTCAAGATGTAGTAGTAGTCGTTGGTATTAGTAGCCGTTAGGTCAGAAACAACATACACACAAGTTGTATAGTCACAAGGGGCTTTGTATTTATTTCTAGGGTCGTGGGTTCTTTTTCAGAGAGAAGGAAAGACAGAGAGAAAGAGAGGGAGTATCGTCAAATTATTCTATGTTCATAGTATCACTGTCCCACACCCACACGAGGGACCGGGACCAACGTCTGACTCCTTCTAAGGCCGAAAGGAAAAGAGGCAGATTCTCTCTTCTCCCGTTTCTCGTCGTGGCATCACATCTGGTTCTGGTCAAAAACCGGAACTTCTGTTTTTATTTTTAATTCTGTTTCCAGGGTCATTCTGTGGTCAAATTATAATCACCCTGCTTTTTACCTTTGTTTGTTCTCATTTCTTTTTCCTCTCTTTCTCTTTCAATCCCCATAGATCACAATAAGTAAGTAAAGTCGTCAGGGAGGAATAAAGTCGGTATCAGCCAATCAGTGAGGGAGTCTATCCCCTTTTCACTTGCGCTAGACCAAGGAGATTATTTTAGCGTCTGAGGTGGAGCGCCCTAACCTACCGTCAGCTCCTTACTTTACCGCACAGATCCCTGTGCTACTCATACGCTGAGTTGGCGAGGACCGGTATCGAACTAGGAACCTTGTGGTTTCTAGCCGAACACTCTACCGACTGAGATTCAGATGTACCTAAAAAGATGTTTGAGGTTTTCTGACTTGAGTTCCTTGAAGTTGATTCTCATCATGAAAGTAGAATTTCAGAAATGAAAGAAAAATGTTGACTTACTTGGCAAGGATCAGTGAATATTGTACACTTAAGAGGTTCATCAGATAAGAATTCAGAAAAATAGTTCATCAATCTCTGGGCCTCGACTGCACATGCTCTTGGGGTGTTGACACCTTCCAATTGATCTCCCAAGTGGACAACTTTGGTGGCAACAAAGTTAATTCTTTCATCAAGTTCTTGGAATTTGGAATAAGAACTCTGGAATAGGAACAGAAAAATGGTAAGTCATAAAAAAAAAGTCATTAAAAAAAAAAAGTCATTAAAAAAAAAAGTCATTAAAAAAAAAAAAAAAAAAAAAGAAAAAAAAGAAGAGAAACCAATATTTATTCAACGCTCTGTTGTTCTCATTCCTTTCATCTCTGACAATATTTTTCATGAAATTTTTTTTTCTAAAAAAATCTTTTTAATTATCTTTTTTTAAAATGAATTACATTGAAACCTGTTATAATATAAAACATTGAACAGTGCAAATTTTAATAATTTTGGAACAAATTAACTGTGTAGGCGTTATTTTCGGATTTGCCTGGGGAGTTGTCTGCCCGTTTAGTTTCGCTGGTTCCCGCTAGGGGCCTTAGCAGCTGATTTGAATGTCTCTTTCTTTTTTCCTGTGGCTCGACCTACGAGACACTATGGGTTAGACTCTGGTCTACCCTCCTTCTTGTTGGGGCTTTGCCCCCCCCCTTACATTACTGTAAGTGATTCCTACAGCATGGACTATTCCTAGTCTCATGTCTGTTGCTTTTATGTTTATCCTTTTACATGTAACTTTGTATTACTTATGTATGTATGTTCATGTACAACTCTATGTATTATGTACCCTGTTTATTGTGTGCTGTATATAAAATGTTTTGTCTTCAACCTTTGTCGGAGTTTTATCTTCAAGTATTATCACTTTGAAATTTACAACTGCACTATTTAAGGTGTTACTGTATATAATTTAGGATAGTATAAACAGAGTCAATGTCCATAAGAACCACTTGGTCTGATGATTGCATAAGAGTGCCACTGACAGTGTCTTTACTATCCTAACTTATAGAGACATGCTCTATCATTGATATTGAGCACTCTTTATTTATAAGAGAGCAATCTACATCATATATATATATATATATATAAATATATATATATATCTTTGAAAGGAAGGAAAAACTCTTCCTGAATCTGACCCGTTGAAATGGGGTGCGTCTTATATGCCCGTGCGTCTTGGAAGCGCGTGGTGTAATGGTTAAAGTCAGAGTTCAAATCCTGGACGTGGTAATTACATTTCACTTAGCGCTAATACCCTTGGGAAAGGTATGAATAATACTCTCCCTCCAGCTACGGGCAAATAGTAGGGCGGACTGGGCTCTTTAACCTTGGTTAGGCAACCGGTCTAGGAGAAGGAAAACTTTTATGATGCCCGGAGGGTGTTTTCTGTTGCTAGTTTTATTAATATAAGTTTATTTATGAATATTTTCCCAGAATTTTCTTTGAGAAGAATATTATTCCATTTAACACCCCTTTCAAATACTGGTTTATTTACATTAGAAAATTCTGTTTAGAACTGAACAAAATAATTAGGAATTCTGTCTGCTTGCTACTGAAGCAAATTACTTTTATAGTCTATCTCATATGCATACGGTACTACAATGGAAATATCTTTAACTAGCATAAAAGCCAATCTATTGGACGGCAATTAAGTTAGTTGCTGTGGAGGGATCTTGATTGGGCATTCAGCCGAACAACGACATTTCAGGCTTTGAGTACATATCAAATTTTATCAAATATTTTTGTTATTGTACAAAAAAATCTATCGTAAAAAATCGTGTTATAAAATCCCCCCCCCCCAAAAAAAAAATCGCAGTAAATAAAAATTGGAAATCCAAAATTTCAGGGCTGCATGTCCGGATTAAGCCTGGAATGTTTGTAATTTGCTCACAGAATTAGTCTGATCCCAAACTGGTATGATAGGTTGGGCTACAGCCTCTAGGAGTAAAGTTGAAAAAATTCTGTGAGCAAATTACAAACATTCCAGGCTGCAGGTCCGGACCTGCAGCCTGGAATGTTTGTAATTTGCTCACAGAATTAGTCTGATCCCAAACTGGTATGATAGGTTGGGCTACAGCCTCTAGGAGTAAAGTTGAAAAAATTCTGTGAGCAAATTACAAACATTCCAGGCTTAATCCGGATCTGCAGCCTGGAATGTTTGTAATTTGCTCACAGAATTAGTCTGATCTTAAACTGGTATGATAGGTTGGGCTACAGCCTCTAGGAGTAAAGTTGAAAAAATGTGACACACTGACTTTTGCATTTATCATTAAAGATAATAAAACTTGAAAGACTTGAAGAATATTCACCTTTACCTTTATTTAAAAAAAAAAACTTACATGCGTCTATCTAGTGGACAGGCCCCAACACTAACTTTTTTCATGACCATCCCGAACAAAAATTATCAACCGTCCCGAATGGGGTTTTGGACTGTCCCGAAATCAAAATATTTTTGTTTAATTCATTAGCATCATCTTTTTGTTTGTATGGAGACCCAGTATAGAAGTTATTTTCACTATCACATTGTTTTTTTTATTTTTTTTATTTACATTTTCCCCTGTTTGACTGAATTTTTTAAATGAGGCTTGATCATTTGTATTTTTAGGACTGTTGTCCTCATCTTTATTGTTATATACACAACGTTTCAGCCGATGTGCCTTCTGGTCTTCTTCAGGGCGTTTCTTGTTGAACTTGGGAACCTACTTGTCAGAGTTAGTAGAATGAGAACAGTCTACCCGGGTGGATTGAATAAAGGGTTTAATTTGAAGTTCAGTCATCAGTAGCATAATAACATGTAATAAAAAATTAAGAAAAGCTGAAGCAGTTGACAGAAACATTTATTTATAAACAAAAATAATAAAATAAAAATTTATAAAATAAAATTTATTCTATTTCCATCTTTATACGGACATTTTCCAATCATAAAAATATATACTGTGTGACTGTGTCTATTTCTTCAATGTTGTTGCCATTAGTAATTTTAAGTCTAGAACTAGACCGTTTTTTGAGGTCAGTATTTGGGCAATCACTGGATGGCCAATATTGGAATGTAGTACTAACTTTTAGGAAAAATTTTTACCGTCCCTGGCAAACTGTCCCGGATGACGTATTGATTGTCCTGGATGTAATTTTTATCGTCCCCGGAACGACGGGACAACATTAATGTCGAGTCCTGCTAGTGGACACCTCATCTTTATGTAAATTACCCTAGATAATTCATTAATATAAAGCTGATGCATTTGGCGGTGGGCGGGGGGGTAGAGGAAAGAAATGGAAGTTACCTGATTTTTACGTTGCAATTCGCTCACTCGTTGCCAGTGTCGTTTCTCTTCCTCTCGGCAGCTCATCTCCAGTTTCTCGATTTTCTTGTGCATCTGCAAATTCTTTTCACGTAGGTCCCTAATCATTCGCTCAAAAGCTGCATGCAGGCTCATCGGGTCGAATTCATCACAATTTGTCTGTGCTCTTGTACCCATCGTACGCCATGCAAGACGTTCCACAAATTCATGGGCATTGAATGGTTCCTGAAGTTAGAAAAAAAAAAAATTTAAATTGTATTCTACCCACGTAGAAGGGTTGGTTGGTTGGTTGATAGTTTGGGTTTTACGGCATGTAAACCCATTGGGGCATTTTGGGGTGAAAATGTTTTTGTTTTATTCATTCTTCATGGGGACTCAATTTTTTAAAAACATAGTGGGTCACATTTAATGCTGACAAGTTTTGAAATAAATTCATTCTTAATGGATAATCAATTTTGTTTATAAACTCATGTTTTTCTATTTAACCCATAGATGGAACCACTTTGGGTCAGAGTGGACCTGAGAGCAATGATGATGAAGGGGTACTCCACATTCCCCAGAGTTCCAAAACTGGAATTTTACTATCAGATAGAGTTTAACATCATACCCAGGACATTAAGACCCTCAGAGTGGACCTGAGAGTAATGTTGATGAAGGGGTACTCCACATTCCCTAGAGCTCCTGAATTGGAACTTCCCCATCAGATAGAGTTTAACATCATACCCAGGATATTAAGACCCTCAGAGTGGACCTGAGAGCAATGGTGATGAAGGGGTACTCCAGAACTGGAATTTTACTATCAGATAGAGTTTAACACCATTCCCAGGACATTAAGCCCCTCAGTCACTGCCTTCTAGCACACATATGATAAAAGGGGTTGGGGTTTGCCGTAAAGGCAAAAGGGTTTAGACAATCATATAGATGATAGGGCTTGATATGACCAGCTGATTGATTTGACGGGCCTCTCCGACTGCCCGTCTAGCATAAGTAAGGGCCAAAATGGAATGTTGTATGTCATGGATTGCTCAGCCACTTTGGGTTCCATCCTCAAGCGTCACAGGTTGCCATCCAGGATCAACATGTGATCCCATTGGGGAAGTCTTACCCCTCTGCAGAGGTGCAGTTGGTGTTTTCTAAAGCACCCAGTTTTAGAATCTTGCAAATACATTTTTTTATCAGCTGAAACTATTTTGTCTCTCAAAATAATTTCTTGTCAAGTAAAAAAGAGAAAGGCAACACTATAAACATGGATTGATTGATTTAATGGCATTTCAACTTGTTTAGGGTTATTTTGTCTAGAAGTTTGAGAATCACATTCATTATACATTCATATTTTGGTTTGGTTTGTTTTACGGCATATCAACCTCAGTGGGTCATTTAATGCCGATAAAGTTTTGAAATAAATCAATTCTTAATGGATAATACAATTTTGTTTATCAACTCATGTTTTTCTATTTAACCCATAGATGGGATCCTAACAGGTACATTCATATTTACATTTTTGTGTAGTGGGTTAAAAAAATTTTTATACAGTCAATTACAAATGATTTATAAACAGATTTATTTGACCCATAAATGGGAACCTAACAGGTACTACAACTCCAGGTCAAAGGGGATCTGAAAGTAATGGCAATGAAGGGGTATTCTACAATCCCTAGAGCTCCAGAAGAGGAGCCTTACCATTAGATGGAGTTTAGTGTCATACCCAGGACCCCCATCTGCAGGGGGATACAGTCAATGTATTCTAAACTCCACTAACAGGGCTTTATAAACACTGATAAATGTTAGTTTCCCTAAGTTCGTGAGGGATTCATTTTACTTCTGAATTTTTCTTAACAGATATAAGGTGTGTGTAATTTTACTCTACTTATAGACTAGGCGATAATCATGTGGGCCAATCACTGGCAGTACTCTGAAACCGACCCTAATGGGGGATTAAATCACTGGATCTTTACCAATACGTAGGACGGATTCCATAACACAGGACAACTGGTCAAGGATGGCATTTAAAAACTTTACATAGACTTAAGTTGACTGATTTGCACATGCGGTAAAGAGCTAAAAAGATAATTTTAAGAATATTGCGAAAAAAATGGTGCCAGAAAATTTTACATCAACTCAGTATTTCCTTCATTTACAACTACTAGCAAATATATGCACCCTCCGTAGGGTGCAAGTATTTCGGTTTTGATGTAATAAAATATTGTATCAAATTAGAAACTATTTAGAAAATGGTAAACTAAGGGGGTATAATCGAAAAATAGAACAGCTTTAAATCTAAATCTTTCATCATTTTCCATCACTCCCGTCTTTCATTTTTCCTAATTTATCTGTTTAGTTAGATTATGAAGTATTTAATGAAATTAAAGTTCTTTCGTCTTGTTTATGGATTTCTTTTAAGATTTATCCCCGAGATTTTTGCTCAGATTCGTTAAGAGAAAACCAAACAAATAGAAATCAATAATACTAAGCATATATTTATTAAAATCAAATTCTTAATATCAATATGCAAATTAGCCTTCTCGTTCACATTGTAAACCACTATTTTGTTGAATATTAATATACTTGCATGTTTACAGTATGTAAATTAATCCAACAATATTAATAAGGTATAGCAATTTTATCAATAATTGAGGTTTAAATAAAAATAAATTCATGGTGAATGTGACGTCAATAACTAAGGGAATTGTGACTTGAGTAGTGATTTAGTTTCGGTTACAGACAGACAAACACACAATCTCCATTATAATAAGATTTGTAAAATATGGCAAATTTCAAATGCCCAGGGTTTACTGGTGTTATAAAAACATTGAAACTTTCTAAGAGAGAGGGTAAGGTCAAACTATTTATTGTAAATCATGTTCGGTACTACTATGCAAAACCCATACGGGGGGAACCGGGAAAGCCCCCGTCTGCCTCCCACGAAGCCTGGCCACCCCCGCCCAAAAAAAAAAAAAAAAAAAGATTTTTCTCTTCCGTTTCTTGTCCCAGGGTGGAAGAATCACATCCGTTTCCAGTCAAAACCTGGAACTTCCGTTTTTATTTCTAAATCTAATTCTGGGGTCATTCGTCACAGCATGTCAACCTGTCTGGTGTTATTTTCTGCCTAGAGGTTAGGGAATTGCATTCATTGTACGTTTATATTTACATTTTTTGTAGAGTTGATTCTTGATTTTTTTTTTTTCGTGGCGAGAGAAACCACGCACATAGTGGTTTGAAGCGTGCATGACTGTGTTTGGCATGTAGAATGAGATCTGGGGCGAGTGGGGAGATTGAACTCACATCCTCCTGATCGGAGTCGTGGCCTGATGCATGTGAATCACTAGACTGTGCAGAGTAACTCGGATGTGAAGTTTCGTCGTGAGGATTGACATGCTGATGAATGTCGAACGTGCTGCACGGGCAATTCAGAGTAAGGAGCCCGGATGAACACAGAATTTACTTTCATTCTTATTTGATTTTTGCACCAATTAAGCTGATCTATCTGACCTATAGATGGGATCATAACAGATACTCTATCACTCCAGATCAGAGTGGACCTGGGAGTAATGGCAATGAAAGGGTACTCCACAATCTCTAGATCTCCTGCCAGACCGTCAGATGCAGTTTAGTGTAAATATCCAGGACAATTGCAAAAACAAGGTGATCTTGGTTCTGGGGATTCTGAACCTAGAGCCACACCTCCCCACTGCATGTAAGAAAATGGTTGGGGTATTTTAACACTTACATGTCCCCAAGAGAAAATGGGAAGGTTACAATCTCTGACCAGAGTGTAGTCTGAAAAAGTGTTTGTACACACAAAATTATCTTTGAAAAATAAGCAGCTATATTCAGCCAGCAATTTTTTTTTTCTCCTTTTGAACAATTTTCGTTAGACAAATTTCTGGTTTTTTCTTGTTTAAGTTATAGGTACCACCAATTTGACCCTGTGCAATTTACCCCCCCTACATTTAACACAATGAAACTTGCAGAAAAAATAATATTTTCTTGAAAAATTTTTCCATTCGAAAGAAAAAACATTAAACTCCTGATGATTTTTTAAATTTTTTATCAGCTTACGAAAATAATGAAAATTATGATTGAAAAACAATGTTTTCATTTTTGCACTGTTAAATCAACTGAAATTTAACGTAGCTAAAAATAAGTTACGATAAGAGGATTTAAAAAAAAATTCTATGAAAAATCATAGAGATTTTTGATAAACAAAGTTCGGAAATATCTATTTCCGTTTTATTCAAGATGGCCTAAACGGTTTGGTTGGTACCTATTAAGTTAGATATCAGAAATAAACAAAAATGTGTATCAATAAAAATTGTTAAGAACTTTTAGTTAGTAGATAGATAGATAGATAGATAGATAGATAGGTAGATAGAGACATACAGACAGACAAAGGGTTTATTTTTATTTACTTATAGATTGTTGAGAAAATATGTAAGGATAGAAACTACAACGACATTGAAACCAAAATTTATGAAAACAAAGAAAATATATTAAAAAAATATTTACAAGTTTTTTCAAGTGGCAAAAATAATAATTTTACTTATTTTCATATTTTTGAGTTTTATCAAAAATTAAAACATTTTTTTTAAAGAACATTAAAACAAAATGGAAACAATGAGGTTTAAAATTTAGAATAATAAATAAATAAATAGATAAATAAAATAAATACGACTAATATTAAAAACTTTATTTTGGTTTTATCCCTCCCCAAATCTTTGTTGGGTGGGAATGTTTTACCCTAACTCATATATCGTTTTATTATTATTTTTATTTTTTTACTTCGAAACTTTATTTATTTACAGAAACAAAAACAAGAAAATTGTTATTTTGCTTCAGTACATAATTTATGAGAGAAATTTCATCATCAAACACAAAATATACCGTAAATTGTACCAAACAAAAGCATAAAAATTAACTGACTTTAAATTAATTTGACTTGATTTTCTTTTTTTTGATTAAAATAAAATTGCAGACGAAAAGCAACAATTAAAAAAAAATGTTTTGTGGCTGACCCCCCCCAAAAAAAAAAAGGTTACAAAAAACTTATTATTAGCTTTATTTATTTATCTAAATGATTTTTAACTTTATTAAATAATTAAATTAATATTAAAAATGTAAATAAATAAATAAACTTACTTGCTCTAATTCTTGATATAACATCGCCGCAGTTGACGACGATGAAGACGACATTTTCTTAGTTTTTTTGATTCGGATTTAAAAAAAAAATATCTTTTTCTTTCTTTTTACTTGGAAATATTTAAGATTTGTTTTCAAAATAAAAGGGTCCTTCGATCCCTGGCAGAATAATCACGGTACTGACAGATAAAATAGTCCAAAAAACGAGAGGAAAACAAGAAGAATACATAGAAAATAAAATAAATTCAAATAATTATTTGACAATTTAAAACACGATTGTTGTGTTTTTGTGGGTCCTCCTTTCCATAAAAAAAATCAAAACGATCCTTTTTCGAGGTTATTCCTGGTAAACACAACACTCCTTCTCCTTCTTAAGATAATAAATGGGAAATAAAGTCCCTTTTTTTTTAAAGGGAAAACTGAATTAAAATGAATAGGGGCCGTTTTAAGTTTATCAAATGTTCTTCTTGTCTTACGGAAGAATTCATTCCCGATGGCCACAAACACCTTTGCTTGGAACAGTAAACAAGGGAGATAACTGCGTCATATTCGAACTCTCCGCACAGTGGTGCATTTTTTTAAAAAAAAGTAATTAATTATTTTAAAAATTCGATTTTAAATTATTTTTCTTTAATTATCTTAAAGTTTGCACATAAAAAAACAAATATAAAGTATTAGAATGTTGTGAATATTTTTAGAATTTTTTTAAAAACAATAGAATTGTTAATATTCATTTATTTTTATCATTTTAATACTATTAAATTAGTATGATTTTCAAACATTTGTACCAATTCAAATAAATTACTTAGAAATAATTGACATCAGCAAAAAGTAATAAAAACAAACTTTAAAATATTAAAGAACAATTTAGATAATTTAAATCAATTAATATCTTAAGCATTACTTTTACAAATTAAAAAAAAAACGCAGTTTTTTTTAAAATTAAAAAACTACATTTATTTAAAAAAATAATTATTGATATATATAATAAAATTATCAACTTCTATGATTCATGATTTTTTTTATCACAGGTTCTTTACCTTTCCTAATTTGTATTTTATTTATTAATAATTTGTCTGACGAAAAAACTGCATTTATTAAAATATGGGAGGTCACTCCTTACTATTTTTTTTAGATTATTCCCCTTGAATTCTAATTTTTCATTGCTGTTTTTCATGTTAATAAATTAGTTCTAAGAAGTAGTGCTGATTTTATGGATTTCACTTTCTTTTTAATAGGAAAAATTGTTCAGTCAGTTATTTCCTGTGTAAAAGCTTTTTTTGATTTTAATTACGAAGCAAAATCTAAATTAAAACCCAACATTATTATGTATCTGTCACTGTAGAGATGTAAGTAAAGTCGTTGGGTGGCCTAAAGTCGGTATCAGCCAGACAGCTGGAAATTTTTTAAGAATAAATTTTTTAAGAATAAATATCTATTTCTATAGAATTATTTCAGTTAATATCAAAATTCCCAGTTTTTTCTTTTTCAATTTCAAAAAATGCTATAATCTAATTAGAGTAAAGAAATAGTTTTAGCATCTAAGTTATCCAAATAGTATAATTTGTTAAAGATTGTAATGAGTCAGACAAACATTAACGACCTTGTCACCATTGCTAAATAGTGAGTTTGATCCTCACTGGATGCCCCATTCATGCAACCACATGCCATATCCGACTTGGAGTGAAGGGGTTGGTATATGCTTACAGCCGTTTATCCCAATGTAGTTAATTATTCACATGAAAAAATCATCTTGACGCAAATCTGAAATTATCAGATGTAAAAAATTACAAATTAATTTTGATGATTTAGGCTTTATTTGAATAATTACAATTGATTGACCTTTCTGGTTGCTTAATTTTCAGATTGCGTCAAGATGACTTGGAATTTTGATATTAACTGAAATAATTCTATAAAAATAGACATTTATTCTAAAAAAAAATTTCCAGACTTGTAAGAAAAGAGTGAGGATAATGTCTTTTATTTAACTTGTTTACCCAGTTTCTATTTTTGATGGCCTTGTGCCACGTCTAAGTTAAGCTTAGTAAATAACTATAAAGAATTTGGTTTCAAATTATATTCCATTTGTCTTTGTATTTCCACTAGAGGAGAAGTGGAGATGGATCTTAGTTAAGCTTTCACTTATCTCTCTCTCTCTCTCTCACACACACAGACATACATACAGACATACATACAGACACACATACAGACACACACACACACACAGACACACGTACAGAGACACACACAGACATACATACAGACACACACACACAGACACACACACACACACACACACAGACACACACACACACACACAGACACACACACACATACAGACACACACACACACACACACAGACACAGACACAGACACACACACACACACAGACACACATACAGACACACACACACACACACACACACACAGAGACACACATGCTTAATTATATCACGAAATCAGATGGTTATCAATTTAATTGTGAAACCTGGCTCCTGTACTCACACCAAAAGCAGCGGTTAAATAGCTTTTACCTTTGATGACTTAGACATATAATGAGCATCACTTGGAGGGATAAGATCACTAACACACCAGTTCTAGAGAGAGAGAGCTCAACTTCCAGCTTGTGTTCTCTACTGAGACAGCATCATCTCAGATGGCTGGGTCATGTCGCCGAATGGATGATGGACGAATCCTGAAAGACATCCTCTATGCAGAGCTTTCATCTGGTAAGAGACAGATTGGTTGCCCCCAACTGCATTTCAAGGACGTCTCCAATAATGATCTCAGATTCTTTGGCATTGCCCCTGGGAAAATTTGGCTCAGGACCGCCCTCGGTGGTGGCAGGCTCTCCGTAGCAGACTGTTCATGTCTGAAGCCACCCTAGCGCAACACCATGAAGTCAAGAGATCCAGAAGAAAGCAGTGGCACCAAAGCACCGGTACATCAACATCTTCAGGGACAGCCTTCACATGTGACATCTGCGGTTGAGAATGTTTTTCGAACCTCAGACTTCACAGTCACAGGAGGCGCTGTAACTTTTATGGTACAAAAAATAGATTATAGTCTTTTGAAACTGCAATGTGAATGAATGATTAATTTAATAATAGAGGATGTCAGTGAGATCAATGAAAAGAAGGTCGCATTGTTACCTAACAATTGGATCCCTAATACATTTTTAAGGTAGTGTAGAAATCATTATGGCGATCAGTACAGCTGATGGCCTTGAGAGTGAGTGACGGCGCTTGACCTCTATCTCACCTTGCGTTCTGGGGATGGAACGTGAGAACCGGAAGGCAATAGAAGGCCCCCTTCCGGTTTAAGGATACTAAGTAAGTAACTTAGTCAGTTAGAACTTAGAAGCCGAGCTAGCAAGATGTAAGGATCCGCGCGCATTATCTGGTCTGGGGATTTATGAATAAAGTAACATCAACATAAATCGAAGTCTTGTGTTTATTACTAAAAACTAACAATGACACAAGGCTTCTGATAACAAGAAACCCCAACAGAAACCAGACCCGGAATCCTCAATAGAAGACCAGACGAGACCTTAGAAGATATACCAGACCAAGATAGATGATAGACGATCAGAAGCAAATCCGGCCAGAAGAATAGACGACCAGAGTAAGAATTAAAGAAAGGTATATAACGTTATATGTTGATTTGGTTTAGTGAAAAGACCAGTATATAACATATACCTATTTAGTGCTGGTAAAGAAGGCGCTATGCAACAGTATTTTCCAGAAATAGAGAAAAAAAGGTATGCAAGGGAGAAAAGTGTAAGAAAAAAAGATTTTAGATTGTAAACTTAAATTTAGATAAAAACTTGTACATATCAATGTGAAATTTGTGTTATATAAATCTTTTGTGTAATATAAATCTTTATTTTTGGGAGAATATGTGCTTAATTGAAGTCATACCTAATTTGAAAATTAATTAGTTGATAATTAATGAATTAGGCGAATATATTGTTCAGAAAGTCTAAAAAAAATGTAGGATATATCAGTTTAAAAAGAAACGATAAATCTGGGAAAAACCAGCTAGTGTAATGGTCAGAATCCCTGCTTGGCAGTTAGGGTTCGAATCGCACACAAAGCGGCTTCCAGTCTATAACTCTGCTGATGAGGCATAATAGGCCGAAATGTACATACAGAGATTGACTTTTTCTCAATTTGTTTACACCTTACATTTGAACAGATATATTCGCCTAATTCATTAATTATCAACTAATTAATTTTCAAAATTAGGTATGACTTCAATTAAGCAGATATTCTCCCCAAAATTGTCGGCTATCGCCATCTCAAACAAACTGTTTGTTTACTCTCATAAATCTTTATATAAACATTTAGAAATAAAAACTTTTACATATCAATGTGAAGTTTGTGTTATATAAATCTTTTGCTCAACAAAGGAATCAGGGGTGTATGGTTTTGTAAGATGGTTCAATATTATATACTTTGAATAAAAAACTCCGACGAAGGTTAACAGACAAAACATTTAATATATGTACAGCACATGGATATGACGAGATACAAGGTACATAGGTAAAAAGATAGATACAAAGTACATAGGTAAAAAGATAACATATAAAAGCCACAGACATGAGACTAGGGATAGTCCATGCTGTGAATGACTTACAGTAATGTAAGGGGGGGGGGCGAACGCCCCAACGAGATGGGGTAGACCTTAACTAACCCATGTGTCTCGTAGTATCAGGAACAGAAAAAGAGGCCGAAAGGGTTTGAACCTGGCGCTTAAATACTATAGCCCCCTAGCGGGCACCAGCAAACTAAACCGGGCAGACAACTCTCCCAGGCAAATACGAAACTAACGCTACAGTTTAATATTTTTGGATCAAATAGGATAGATTGCAATGATGTAGGTTATGGATTTTTATGAATTGCCTAAACTTATTAAAAAAAGTTCTATTATAAAAACTTCTTCTTCTTCTTCTTCTTCTTCTTCTTCTTCTTCTTCTTCTTCTTCTTATTATTATTATTATTATTATTATTATTATTATTATTATTATTATTATTTACTCCTTTTGAGTTTTCACATCAGCATTAGCTGATGGTCTTTCACTGGAGTCTGAGTGACAGCAAGTTTCTGCAGGTCTCCAGGATTCTTCTGAGTATTCTGGCAGATTGCAGCAGTGCAGTGTTCTGAATGGTTTCAATCCTTCCACTGATTTCCAAACTTTCCAAGCCCTTTCTAATCCTTTTGGGACTGTTCCAAGTGCACCAACTACAATTGGTATCACTTTCACTTTATTATTATTATTATTATTATTTACTCCTTTTGAGTTTTCACATCAGTGTTAGCTGATGGTCTTTCACTGGAGTCTGAGTGACAGCAAGTCTCCTCAGGTCTCCAGGATTTTTCTAAGTATTCTGGCAGATTGCAGCAGTGCAGTTTTCTGAATGGTTTCAATCCTTCCTCTGATATCCAAACTATCCAAGCCCTTTTCTAATCCTTTTGGGACTGTTCCAAGTGCACCAACTACAATTGGTATAACTTTCACTTTCATATTCCATAACTTTTTTTCAGTTCTCTAGCAAGGTCCAGATATTTGTCAATTTTTTCATTTTCCTTTAACTTCACCCTGTGATCTGCTGGCACTGCAAAATCCACTAGTTGACAAGTTCTTTCTTTTTTGTTAATCAACACTAGGTCTGGTCTTTTTGCTGGGATAAGGTGATCCGATTATTATTATTATTATTATTATTATTATTATTATTATTATTATTATTATACTCCATGCAAGTTTTTCACACCAGTTTTATCAGGTGGTTTTTAATTGAAGTCTGAATGACTTCAAGTTTCCTGAGGATGATATAGGATCCTGAGCACACCCTATATAATGAAGATTATCTTTTATTAAAACTGTTTAAAACTTTGCATTAATCTGTGTGGAAGCCAATAAAAACTTAACGCCTTTACTTCTTTAATGTATCTGCATTGTCAATTAATACAGAATCTGCTAATGTGTGAAAGGAATAGATTATTTTTAATTACAAAAATCAGTAATAATGCTAAAATAAAGATGAATAAATAAATGAAGAGGGTTAAAAGATAACGTCATACTTGGTTGAAAAAGTGAAAATAAAACCCAACAATTTATTATGTAAAATAAAAAGTAAGAAAATTCAATGTGATTATAGTACTTCTAAAATCGAAATATTTCCAAGATGTTGGTAATTCTAAAATCGATGAAGAAGCATGTAACAATTACATTGAATTCCCCAAAATATATACCGCCCTGTCGGTGGGGCGTTAGAATGCACCGACTGCACCTCTGCAGAGGGGTAAGACTCCCCCAATGGGGCTACCTGTTGGCCGTGGGTGGCGACCTGTGATGCTTAAGGATAGGGCCCAAGTGGATGAGCAGTTCATGACATGCAATACTCCACTTTAGCCCTATCTTGGGCTAGACGGGCGGTCGGAGAGGCCCCCTCCGATCAATCGGCTGGTCACGTCAAGCCCTAGCACCTATATGATTTTCCCAACCCTATTGCCCTTATGGCAAGCCCCAACCCCTTTTTATCATATGGGTGCTAGAAGGCGGTGGCTGCGGGTCTACATGTCCTGGGAATGACGTTAAACTCTATCTGATGGTGAGGTTCCAGTTTGGGAGGTTTGGGGAATGTGGAGCACCCCTTCATCACAATTGCTCCCTGGTCCACTCTGACCCGGAGTGGTAGTACCTGTTAGGGTCCCATCTATGGGTTAAATAGAAAAATGTATTTATGAAAAAAAATTGTATTAAGAATTGATTTATTTCAAAACTTTATCGGCATTAAATGACCCACTGAGGTTGATATGCCGTAAAACAAACCAAACCAAACCAAAATATATAGAATGAAAAAAAAAAAAAGTTAAGAAAAATCTTGGCAAGGGAGGTAAATAGTAAATTATTATTTTGAGTTATTTCCCTTGAAAATTTTTTTTGAAAACATATTAGTTGTTTTAGATGTTAACGTTATTATCAAGGGGTAATTTCCTCCTTGTTGATTGTCTACATATTGCTAAAATTTTGGTAATTTATGAGGAAGTGCATCCCGGTCTCCTGCCTCAGAAATTACTACCCGGTGACTATTACAATAACGTCCCGAGCTATGTCCATCTATCTATCTATCTATCTATCTCAATTTGTTCATATTTATCTATATTACTTTAAATACTAAGATTTTTTTTATTCATGTTTGTTTAATGTTTTGTTTTTAGTTTAAATAAACAAGAATTACGACAAAAAAGAAGCACCCCCCCCCCAAATACATTTACTTGTCGAAAATATCTATCTATCTATCTATCTATCTATCTATCTATCTCCATTTGTACATATCTATCTATATTATTTTGTTTGTTTATCTATCTATCTATCTATCTATCTATCTATCTCAGTCTATTCCAAACTATATATCCATCTTCATATCTAAACAAGAATTACGACAAATTATGATAAATAAACAAGAATTAACAAATTTCTATAAATGAACAAGAATTACGACAAATTACGATAAATAAATGAGAATTACGACAAAAAAAGAGAAGCCCCCCCCTAAAATACATTTAACGCCCTAAATTGGTTGTTTTCTTTCAAGTAACACCACCGAGACGACGTAGCTGGGGACGTTATTTTAACTAGCAAATATATGCACCCTCGGGGTGCAAGTATTTAAGTTTTAATGTAATAAAATATTGTATTAAATTAGAAAGGCTAATGAAACTAAATAAGAATACAGATAAAAAGATTTGAAACAGAGGGAGTATAATAAAAGATTTGAAACAGAGGGAGTATAATAAAAAATGGAACAACTGAAATTACTCTTCCATCACTCTCGTCTTTCATTGTTATTTTTTCTAATTTAAGTATTTATTTATAAGAGGAAGTAAAGAATAAAATGACAGTTATCTTATCTTCATTTAAGATTCATTGAAGAGATTTTTGCTTATATTCATTAAAATAAAACCAAACAATTAGAAATCAATAATACTAAGCACATATTTATTAAATTCGATTTTTTAATATTAATATGCAAATTATCCTTCCCGTTCACACTGTAAACCGGTATTTTGTTGTATATATAAATATAATTGCATGTTGTCAGTATGTAGACATAATTAACAGTATTAATAATGTAAGACAATTTTATTAATAATTGAGGTTTAGATAAAAATAAAATCCTGGAGAATGTGATGTCAATAACTAAGAGAATTGTGACTTGATTAGGAATATAGTTTCGGTTACAGACAGAAAAACACACAATCTCCATTATAATAAGATAGTCATCGGGTAGCAATTTCTGAGGCAGGAGACCGGGACGCACTTCCTCATAAATTACGAACATTTTTTCTTAGTCAAAATAGGCCAATTCAAAAAAAAAAAGAAAAAGTGAAAGATTCTGGATTCTGATTGACAGCAAGTCTCCTCAGGTTCTTCTGAGTATTCTAGCTGATCTTAACAATGCTGTGAGGATTACATTCCTTACTTGCCATGGTTTCCCTATTTGACGTTAGGGGACACGAGAGGTAACAACCTCCTGTGTCTGCCAGTAGGCGCTAGGTAGTGTAGCGAGTAGCAGTGTAAAAGTGAGAGCGCCAAATTCAAAGTTCCATTTTTCACCTTCTAAATTCGAGAGAACACACACCAATTGTGTCTACTGTCAACAGGACAGTGGGCTTTGAGTCCACATCATTTCGTGTTGTATGGCACACGAGAACATGCTTAACATATATAATTTACACATGATTAACATATATATTTATACTTTCCTCTTTTACCTGCAGTTTTAAGACATTTTATTTACTAAAGGACTTTTCTCCGATTGTTTTTTTTTGGTTTGTTTTGTTTTACGGCATATCAACCTCAGTGGGTCATTTAATGCCGATAAAGTTTTGAAATAAATCAATTCTTAATGGATAATACAACTTTTTTATAAATACATTTTTCTATTTAACCCATAGATGGGACCCTAACAGGTACTACTACTCCAGGTTAGAGTGGACCAGGGAGCAATGGTGATGAAGGGGTGCTCCACATTCCCCAAACCTCCAAAACTGGAACCTCACCATCAGAGTTTAACGTCATTCCCAGGACATGTAGACCCGCAGCCACCGCCTTCTAGCACCCATATGATAAAAAGGGGTTGGGGCTTGCCATAAGAGCAATAGGGTTGGGAAAATCATATAGTTGCTAGGGCTTGACGTGACCAGCCGATTGATTGGAGGGGGCCTCTCCGACCACCCGTCTAGCCTAAGATAGGGCCAAAGTGGAGTATTGCATGTCATGAACTGCTCATTCACCTGGGCTCTATCCTTAAGCATCACGGGTCGCCACCCACGGCCAACAGGGGGTCTCATTGGGGGAGTGTTACCCCTCTGCAGAGGTGCAGTCGGTGCATTCTAACGCCCCAGCCGACTGGGCGGTTTTCTCCTATTGGGATATTTCTCATATACAACTATGTATATATTTTTTTCAGTTCTCTGGCAATTATTTGTCTCTTTTTGCTTTCGTTTATTTTTATTTTGTGGTTTGTTAGAACGGCAAAATCTACCAGATGACAAGTTCTTTTTTGTTTGTTTGTTTACTAACACTCTGTCAGTCCGGGATTAGGTGACACGTTTGTATCTCAAAATCCCAGAGAATTTTCTGCGTCTCATTCTCTAGGGCGGATTTTGTTATTATTATTATTTACTCCTTTTGAGTTTTCACATCAGTGTTAGCTGATGGTCTTTCACTGGAGTCTGAGTGACAGCAAGTCTCCTCAGGTCTCCAGGACTCTTCTGAGTATTCTGGCAGATTGCAGCAGTGCAGTGTTCTGAATGGTTTCAATCCTTCCTCTGATATCCAAACTTTCCAAACCCTTTTCTAATGCTTTTGGGACTGTTCCAAGTGCACCAACTACAATTGGTATAACTTTCACTTTCATATTCCATAACTTTTTCAGTTCTCTGGCAAGGTCCAGATATTTGTCAATTTTTTCATTTTCCTTTAACTTCACCCTGTGATCCGCTGGCACTGCAAAATCCACCAGTTGACAAGTTCTTTCTTTTTTGTTAATCAACACTAGGTCTGGTCTTCTTGCTGGGATAAGGTGATCCGTTTTAATTTCAAAGTCCCAGAGAATTTTGTGCGTTTCGTTCTCAAGAACAGATTCTGGTTTATGCATATACCATTTTGTTGTGTGGTCAAAATTTAATTTCTTGCATAATTCCCAGTGGATCACCTTCCCAACCCAGTCGTGTCTAGTTTTGTATTCTCGTTGTGCTAGTTTGCTACATTCGCAGAGTATATGGTTAACAGTCTCATCTCTATTACCGCAAAGTCTACATTTACTATTTTGTTGGGTCTTATCAATTTTCGCTTTGATGTAGTTTGTCCTTATGGCATTATTTTTGTGCAGCAATTATAAGTGATTCTGTTTCTCTTTGAGGTTTCCCTTTCTTAACCATGTCCAAGTCTTTTGATGTGCAACCTCATCTATTTGTCGTTTGAAGCGTCCATATAATTGTTTTTCTTCCCATTTTTGTTTTCTAGTCTTTGTCGTTCTTCTGTTTGTCCATCTGCCGTTTCTACTATTGTTGGTCGCCATAAGTAATTTGTCTTTGCTCTTCCTTGTGTAATCTTCAAGTTGTTGGATTGTGGTTTCTACGCATTCCTCTATGTTGGCAAGACCTCTTTCCCCTTCCTTTCTTGACACATACAATCTATCTCTATCATCTCTAGGGTGGAGAGCCTTGTGCATGGTCATTAATTTTCTCGTCCTTTGGTCTATCTGTCTGAGTTCTTCTTTTGTCCATTTTAAGAATGGTCCTGAGTATCTTATAATGGGGACAGCCCAGGTATTAATTCCTTTGATCAGATTTCTGCTGTTAAGTTTCGTTTCTAGAAGTTTTCTAGTTCTCCTGAGATATTCCTTTTTAACTTTTCCTTTCATTTCTGCTTGCATGATATTGTCCGCTTCCAAAATTCCTAAGTATTTGTAGCTTTCATTTTCATCAAGAGATTTTATAGTTTCCTGATTTGGTAGTTGTATTCCATTTAATAGTTTTCTTTCACCCTTTTTATTACAAGCATAGCACATTTTTCGATTCCAAATTCCATCCCTATATCCTGGCTATATATCCTAATAGTTTGTACTAGGCTCTCCAATTCTTTTTCATTTTTTGCAAAAATTTTAATGTCATCCATGTACATAAGGTGGTTGATCTTTTCTTGTGAATTACTAAATTTGTATCCCCCGGTACATTTTTTCAGTATATGGTTTAGCGGCATCATTGGAATAATAAAGAGTAGTGGTGATAATGAGTCTCCTTGGAAGATACCTCTTTGGATTTTTACTTCTGCCAGGGATTGTTTTCCAGCTTTTAATTGAACTCGCCAGTTTTCCATGGCTTTTTTAATGAAGTTTATAATGTTGTTGGAAATTTTATACATTTGTAGGCATTCTAAAATCCAGGTATGTGGGACCATGTCATAGGCTTTATTATTATTATTATTATTATTATTATTATTATTATTATTATCATTATTATTATTACTAGCAAATATATGCAAGTATTTAAGTTTTAATGTAATAAAATATTGTATTAAATTAGAAAGGCTAATGAAACTAAATAAGAATACAGATAAAAAGATTTGAAACAGAGGGAGTATAATAAAAGATTTGAAACAGAGGGAGTATAATAAAAAATGGAACAACTGAAACTTACTCTTCCATCACTCTCGTCTTTCATTGTTATTTTTTCTAATTCAAGTATTTAGTTATTAGAGGAAGTAAAGAATAAAATGACAGTTATTTTTTCTTGTTAATGGATTTCATTTAAGATTCATTGAAGAGATTTTTGCTTATATTCATTAACATAAAACCAAACTGTTAGAAATCAATAATACTGAGCACATATTTATTAAATTCGATTTTTTAATATTGATATGCAAATTAGCCTTCCCGTTCACACTGTAAACCGCTATTTTGTTGTATATATAAATATAATTGCATGTTGTCAGTATGTAGACATAGTTAACAGTATTAATAATGTAAGACAATTTTATTAATAATTGAGGTTTAGATAAAAATAAAATCATTGAGAATGTGATGTCAATAACTAAAGGAATTGTGACTTGAGTAGGAATATAGTTTCGGTTACAGACAGAAAAACACACAATCTCCATTATAATAAGATTATTATTATTATTATATTCCATACAAGTTTTTCACACCAGTTTTAACAGGTGGTTTTTAACTGAAGTCTGAATGACTTCAAGTTTCCTTAGGACTGCAGGACACTTCCAAGTTTCTTTTTCAGGCCTTTGGAGAATGTTCCAAATACACTAACTACAACTGGTATCACCGCTACTTTCATGATCCACAACTTTTTCAGCTCTCTAGCAAGATCCAAGTATTTGTGTATCTTTTCGATTTATTTTATTTTCACTTAATGGTCCGCTGAAAAAGCCACTAGATGCCACTTTCTTTCTTTCTCGTTGATTATTACTAGGTCTGGTCTTTTTGTTGGGATTGGGTGATCCGTTTGTATCTCAAAACCTCGGATAATCTTACGATTATCATTTTCTTGAACAGATTCCAAGTGGATAACCTTTCCCACCCAGTCATACATACTCTTGTATTACTCTTGTGTTGTTTTTTTGTTGCATTCGCTTATTATGTGAATAACCATTTCATTTGTCACTACATAACATACACTTGCTATTCTGTCCAATTGAACACATAGCCTAGTGGATAAAGGAGTTAGGTTAAGACAGTTCTAAGTGACCGTTATCACTAGACTGCAGGTTCAATCCTGCTCAGCGGCAGCAGTAAACATAGAATATATAATATACCAACAGCTTATAAATTACCACAGCTTAAAACCTGTACCCTAGCTATGGTTAGCGGAATGAGAACAGGATACCCCCGTGGACTGAATAAAGGTTTAGGTTCAAGTTCCGTGATGGCTTCCGATTACAAGAAGGTTACTGATTATGACAAGAAAGTTCCTGGATCCAACACGAATAACTGAAGAAGGCCGCAGGCACATCGCCGGAACGTTGTACAAATAACAATGAAGACGAGGACAATAGTCCGAATAATCCAAATAATACTAATTATCAAGCCTCATCTCAGAAATTCAGAGAATAGTGTAGATAACAATAAAGATGAGGACAATAGTCCGAATAATCCAAATAATACTAATTATCAAGCCTCATCTCAGAAATTCAGAGAAATAGTGTAGATAATAATAAAGATGAGGACAATAGTCCGAATAATCCAAATAATACTAATTATCAAGCTCATCTAAAAAATTCAGAGAATTAGTGTAGATAACAATAAAGATGAGGACAATAGTCCGAATAATCCAAATAATACTAATTATCAAGCCTCATCTCAGAAATTCAAAGAAATAGTGTAGATAACAATAAAGATGGACAATAGTCCGAATAATCCAAATAATACTAATTATCAAGCCTCTATCTAAAAAAATCAGAGAAATAGTGTAGATAACAATAAAGATGAGGACAATAGTCCGAATAATCCAAATAATACTAATTATCAAGCCTCATCTCAGAAATTCAGAGAAATACTTGCTATTCGGTTGCGTATTATCATTTTTTCTTTGACATAATTGGTCCTTATGCCATACATTTTGTGCGGCTATTTAAAGAGATTCTATTTTTGGAGGTTTCCAGTAATATGTGTAATTTCCTTAGTTTGTGCTTGAATTATCCATACAGTTGTTTTTCTTCACATGTTTCTTTTCAAGATTTTTAGAATTGTTTTTCTGTATGTTCCTGTTCATATTGCAGTTACTGGTTGCTGTAATCAGTATTCTTTGCCTTTTTGTATATTCCTCGGTTCCCTGGATAGCTGCATCGATGCAATCCTCAATGGTGGCGATTCCTTTTTCCTTTTCTCTTTTGATACAAATTGTCTCTTTATGTCATCCTCGAGATGTGAGACTTTGTGTATATCGTTATCAATTTCCTTGGCTTTGGTCCTTCTGAGTTTCTCCCTAGTTGATTTTAGTGCCCCACTGGAGGGATTTTACTCCTCTGCAGAGGTGCAGTCTGTGTATTCTATGCTTCAGTTAATCTGCTTGGTGGGAGGTCAGGGAATTTTCTTTTCGTCAGATTTGAGGGATGACATATCAATAATTTGGAGTGTTTCTTAGTTAGAACGATATCAATGTGTATGCAAGATTTTAATCTGAGTGACCTCCCGTTTGGGAGTTATACGTCGACACGTACATACCAAAATCCTCTCTTTATATATTAGATGCACGAACGTAGTTCAAAATATAGTTGATGGCTGCTTAGCTACAATTTGCCGCTAGCTCAGATCTTTTTTTATACTACTAGCAAATATATGCACCCTCCGGTGCAAGTATTTAAGTTTTGATATAATAAAATATCATATTAAATTAGAAAGGCTAATGAAACTGACTAAGAATGCAGATAAAAAGATCTGCAACAGAGGGGTATAATCGAAAAATAGAACAACTTTGAAACTACTATTCCATCATTTTCCATTACTCCCCTCTTTCATTGGAAATTTTCCTAATTTAACTATTTAGTTAAAATAGGAAGTAAAGGAATATATTACAGTTATTTCTTCTTGTAAATACATTTCTTTTAAGATTTATCCACGAGATTGTTGTTTATATTTCTTAAGATAAAACCAAACAATTAGAAAATCAATAATTCAAGCACATGTTTATTAAAATAAAATTTTAAATATCAATAGAAAATTAGCCTTCTCGTTCAAACTGTAAACCGCTATTTTGTTGTATATATAAATACAATTGCATGTTATTAGTACGTATATATGGTCAACAGTATTAATAATGTAAAGCAATTTTTATTAATAACTGAAGGTTTAAAAGAATGAAATCATGGAGAATTTGACGTAAATAATCAAGGGAATTGTGACTTGAGTAGTAATATGTTTCGGTTACAGACAGAAAAACACACAATCTCCATTATAATAAGATATTCAACTCACATGAGTAGAATATGGTAGCCAATTGTCAAAAAAACTAGAGAAATGCATTTCTGTATTAATTCTATCGGTAGTTTAAATTTTACTGCGTACCAAGCAGTATTTTTTTTTTTACTACAACCAGTCAAGTGAATGAAGAAAATATAACTAGTCAGAACTGTACCATAGAGAAAATAAATTTTCAAAGAGAATTTTGTATAAAAAGAAGAAAATGAGTTCCAAATATATTGTTGAAAGAGAATCGTAACAGTAAGAGAGAAAAAAAAGGGGGCATTAATGTGGAAGGAGAAGAAGAAATGAATATCAAAAAATATGACAGAAATGACACAAGACATTAAAATGAAGAAAACATTTATCTAATCAATTAGAAAACAAAAACAGATGATGTCAAAAAATAGAGAAGAAATTTTGTTGAGAAGTAAATAGACTGCGTAAAAAAAAAAGAAATATCTGGAGGTGGAGTAGGATTCATACCTTTCCCAAGGGTATTAGCGCAAAGTGAAATGCAATTACCACATCCAGGATTTGAACTCGGGGGACGAGTCCATTTCTCATGACTTTAGCCATTACACACGCGCTTCCTAAATTGACATATATTTTACTAAAAGAACCACAACAAAACAATGGAATATTAATATTATTAAAACAAATACGATGTAAAGTTTTTAAGTGCCATCCTTGGTCAATTGAAAAAGGGCTTAAAGAAAGTCCTGTGTTATGGAATCTTTTGGTAAGCGTATAAGTCCTACCCTACGTATTGGTAAAGGTCCAGTGTTTTAAACCTATGTCCGTCGTCAAAGAATGCCAATGTAATTATGACCATTATGGTCGGTTAAGTATTGTATCAGCCTCAGAGTACTCGCTANCTCTACTGCTTCAGTTAATCCTGCTTGGTGGGAGGTCAGGGAATTTTCTTTTCGTCAGATTTGGGGGATGACATATCAATAATTTGGTGTTTCTTAGTAGAACGATATCAATGTGTATGCAAATTTTAAATCTGAGTGACCTCCCGTTTGGGAGTTATACGTCGACACGTACATACCAAAATCTCTCCCTTTATATTATTAGATGCACGAACGTAGTTCAAAATTAGTTGATGGCTGCTTAGCTACAATTTGCCGCTAGCTCAGATCTTTTTTTATTACTACTAGCAAATATATGCACCCTCCGGGTGCAAGATATTAAGTTTTGATATAATAAAATATCATATTAATTAGAAAGGCTAATGAAACTGACTAAGAATGCAGATAAAAGATCTGCAACAGAGGGGTATAATCGAAAAATAGAACAACTTTGAAACTAACTATTCCATCATTTTCCATTACTCCCCCTCTTTCATTGTGAAATTTTCCTAATTTAACTATTTAGTTAAAATAGGAAATAAAGGATAATATTACAGTTATTTCTTCTTGTAAATACATTTCTTTTAAGATTATCCACGAGATTGTTGTTATATATTTCTTAAGATAAACCAAACAATTAGAATCAATAATATCAAGCACAATGTTTATTAAAATAAAATTTTAAATATTCAATATGAAAATTAGCCTTCTCGTTCAAACTGTAAACCGCTATTTTGTTGTATATATAAATACAATTGCATGTTTTTAGTACGTATATATGGTCAACAGTATTAATAATGTTAAAGCATATTTTATTAATAACTGAAGGTTTAAAAGAATGAAATCATGGAGAATTTGACGTAAATAATCAAGGGAATTGTGACTTGAGTAGTAATATAGTTTCGGTTACAGACAGAAAAACACACAATCTCATTATAATAAGATATTCAACTCACATGAGTAGAATATGGTAGCCAATTGTCAAAAAAACTAGAGAAATGCATTTTCTGTATAATTCTATCGGTAGTTTAAATTTTACTGCTACCAAGCAGTATTTTTTTTTTACTCAAACCAGTCAAGTGAAAATAAGAAAATTAACTAGTCAGAACTGTACCATAGAGAAAATAAATTTTCAAAGAGAAATTTGTATAAAAAGAAGAAAATGAGTTCCAAATATATTGTTTGAAAGAGAATCGTAACAGTAAGAGAGAAAAAAAAGGGGGCATTAATGTGGAAGGAGAAGAAAGAAATGAATATCAAAAAATATGACAGAAATGACACAAGACATTAAAATGAAGAAAACATTATCTAATCAATTAGAAAACAAAAAACAGATGATGTCAAAAAATAGAGAAGAAATTTTGTTGAGAAGTAAATAGACTGCGTAAAAAAAAAAGAAAATATCTGGAGGTGGAGTAGGATTCATACCTTTCCCAAGGTATTAGCGCAAAGTGAAATGCAATTACCACATCCAGGATTTGAACTCGGGGGACGAGTCCATTTCTCATGACTTTAGCCATTACACCACGCGCTTCCTAAATTGACATATATTTACTAAAAGAACCCACAAAAAAACAATGGAATATTAATATTATTAAAACAAATACGATGTAAAGTTTTTAAGTGCCATCCTTGGTCAATTGAAAAAGGGCTTAAGAAAGTCCTGTGTTATGGAATCTTTTGGTAAGCGTATAAGTCCTACCCTACGTATTGGTAAAGGTCCAGGTTTTTAAACCTATGTCCGTCGTCAAAGAATGCCAATGTATTATGACCATTATGGTCGGTTAAGTATTGTATCAGCCTCAGAGTACTGCTAGTGATTGGCCAAGAGTTAGATCACATTATTCTGCCCTAGTCTATAAGTATAGGCGAGGATCTAGTAACACCTTATATACTCAAAATTCTCAACATACGTCAATAATGTTTCTCAAGATTGCGTATCTAGTAAAAAAGTAATTACTGAAAGAAGAAAATATTTTCAATGTAAAATGTAATTCTTCAAGAAAAAAAAATTGGATAAACTGCGCCATGGACTGGAAAGCCTACTCTTCCTTCGAGGGAGTATCCTCCGATCACAGAATAGTCACTGCCAAACTCGGCCTAATTCTACGTTGAAACAAAGGGCAAATCAGTAAATCTGTGCGATACGACTGGTCTTCACTTACCACAGTGATAAATGCGATCGCTACCCTGTAACAATAAGGAATAAGTTCGACATCCTCCAGGAGACATCTACAATGCACTCTTCAAATGAGGAATACTGTAACGTAGCCGTTCGTCACAGTACCAATGATATATTTGTTACGTACTTCTTACTGCTTCTTACTCTGGTCTTCTATTCTTCCGGCCGTCTTCTGATCGTCTAGTCTTCTGTCTTCTATCTTCTAATGGTTTCTAATGGTCTGGTATATCTTCTACAGTCTCGTCTGGTCTTCTTGTATGGGGATTCCGTGTCTGGTTCTGCTGGGGATCATTCTTTATCAGAAGCCTTGTGTCATTGTTAGCTTTTAGTAATAACAACAAGACTTCGATTTACCTTTGATGTTATTTTATTCCGGATCCCCAGGCCAGACAAAATGCGCGCAGAGAGTCACATCTTGCTAGCTTCAGTCCTAACTCTCAACTTACTTACTGCAACTCTTACTGAGTTGCCCACCTTAAACCGGAAGCGGGGGCTTTCTATCGGGGTTCCGTTCTCACGATTCTATCCCAGAAAGCAAGGTGAGAGTGAGGTCAAGCATTGTCACTCACTCTCAAGGCCATCAGCTGTACTGATCGCCATAAGGATCTCTATACTACCTTAAAAGTAATAGGGATCCAATTAATATGTAACAATACGAAAACTTCATCAGTGCCCACCTTGAAGCTGCTACAGAATACATACTATGACGGAGAACGAAAAAGAGCAAGACATTGTCTTGCCTGCCGGGATCGAGCCCGCGTCCTCCCGCATGCGAAGGCAGATGCGATTTAGGCACTGGACGGACACAAAGTGCCAGGATGTTTCGGTAAATACGTACATAAATAACGTGTGAGTCAAGCGCTGGGCAGTCAGGAGTCAGCAGTAGCAGGTTGACTGACGCGACGACCGAGTAAAGAAATGTGATTTTGAACTGCTAAAGATTATTTCGACTACGGTGACGGATTTTGCAGCTGCTAGACGAAAACGAAGAACGTGTTGACCAGGGAAGGTTTGGTATCATTAGACCCCATAAAACAAAAGGGACTCACACTAAAAAAAAAGGCAAGAGGCAGGAGATACTCCACACAAACGATCACGGGTGCGGACTACGCAGATGATCTGGCACTTCTTACAAATACACCTGCACAGGCCGATCCATGTTACATAGTCTAGAAAGGGCAGCACGCAACATCTGCCTACTCGTGAACTCCGATAAAACTAAGTTCATGTGTTTTAAAAATCAACGAGACATCTCCACACTCGATGGCAACTCCTAAACTCGGTAAAAAACAAAAATAAACAAACAAAAAAACAAAAAACAACAAACAAAAAAAACGAGAAATAGAAAAATGCTAATTTAAACACAGCATTTTAAGAATAAATTTTGAATTCTTCGTACGTGTCTCGTCCATAAAGAAAATGTTTTTATCGGAACATTGAACAAAAAAGAGGCGGCTTCTTCAACAATAGTTTTTACCTTCATTTTTGTTTGCAACAAAAAAAAAAAAAAAGAAAAAAAAAGGAAGAAAAAAAAGAAAGAAAAAATCAATAATTCCATATTTAAACATTTACACCCTAAAATATCGATGGATTTTTCTTCGATGAGTTACAATCAAATCGCGTGATTATTAATTTCTGTATTTGATTTTATTTTGAATAACAATCGATTCAAATTTTCCATCTTAACGATAGCGTGCACAATATCGTCCCCGTTTTAATTTGCTGTCTACAAATGGGCTTTATGAAATTTTGGGAAATTTGCAGAATCTTAATTTAAAAGAATTTCTTCTTTATTTTTGATAAACATGAAGTTAAGATCTAGTACGAAAATTATTTCTCCCAAATTAATATCCTGGGTATAACGCTAACGGCATCTGGTGTCAGGCTCCAATTCTGGTACTTTGAGAAGTGTGGAGTACTCTTAGTTACTAGGAGTGGTTAGTACCTGTTAGTGTCTCATCTATGGGTCAAATTTGTTTGCAAGTTTATGAATATTATTCCATCCAGTATCAGAAAACTGATAATCGAATTATCTCCCCCTGTCGCTAGGGGGCGAATCGCCAACATATGATGTTGGCGGCAAAATCAAACCCCATCCTTATTTGAAGGCTGTTAACCAAGAGAGTCGCTAAAAATAAGCGCTCCAAATCCTTGCCCATCAAAGGGCCTTCACTTATCAAGATGTTGTTGACCTGAAGAGTTGCTTGAACAAGCGTTCCATCCACCGCCCACTCATCAAGGGCTGTTACCGAGGCGAGTAGCTAAAATAAACACTCCCAACACTTTGCCCATCAAAAGGGCTTTCCCCTTATCGATCGAACGAGATCCGACCAGGAGGGACGCGTTTCAACAGTACTCCAGACAACCAGCGAGTGGAATCATTTCTAGCGCAGCTTCACCCAACGAAACCGTTAATTACACCCCTCAAAAGATAAGTCTTGTAGCAACTACCAATAAATTTGCACCAAGTGTTTAAATTCCATTGTGTTGTTTGTCTTCTTTCATCCGAAATAATTGCCAACCACCGGGAGATTTAAGAGCTCCATACGACTCCCATAATTCCCCTTACCAGTTTATTGATACACATGAAATTAATGACAAATCTAATAAAAAATAATACCACTTTATTAATATTCATGAGGTTAATGGAAATAATTTCCACTAGTTTTTAAAATCAAATCAAAGTGGGATATTTACTTACAAAATATTCACTTAAAAATCATATATTGTTGTGGGGTTTTAAGGGTCAAATAAGAACAAAACGACGGGTAACAAATGTCGGAAAATGTATTAACAAAAGAGTAGACAATTACAGTAAGAGAAGTGGGAATTACGTCCGACAAATAGAGTTATGAGCTGACTCGCATTGGCTTACTCTCAAGCCATAATTGTCCCTGTTACTTATAGTAACCGTCGGCGCATTCCATTAGTCTATAGGGTATATCACCTATAACATATATAGAAAAATCCATAAAACAAACAAAAAATAATCATGATGATATGCCAAAAAAAAAAAAAAAAAAAAGAAAGAAAGAAAAACTAATCAAGATAAAAATATTTCTAACTAAATGTGAAATGCAAACAGCCTCGTCTTGGATTTGAATTTGGGCCACCTTGTATAGTTCCTTCGGCGATAACCATTGCACCACGATTTTAAGATAAGTAAAGACGAAAACTAATTTACATTGGAGGTTATTCATTTCTCTGGTAAGAAGTGACATATCTTTTTAAACTATTGGAAATGGAAATTATTTCTGCCTCCAATAGAACTATTAGATTGATACAAAACCTTAATTGTCTCCTGACTGAGTGTATTTGTCAAAACATTGGGGTTATCAATTATTAATTCCATGTAACACAGCAGCATGTGAAAGGGTAAACAGGATTAAAAAGAAGGCCTATATGGATATGTATGTAAGCGAGTGTGTGTGGATTTGGCATTAGAGTGAAACACCAGAAGAGTGTAATTGTATATGTGTGTATCTATATATATATAAAAGAAAGTTTGGTATGTACGTGTCGACCTAAAACTCCGAAAAGAGACGTCACACAGATTCGAAATCTTGCATACATCTTAATTCCTTCTAATTAAGAAACACACCAAATTTGGGTATTAATTTTTACTGATTAAGGGATAGGATTAATTAATTGAACAAAAATCAAACGAATTTCGGAAAGGATCATATAGCTGCTCCGCTTCTGGGTGTATCACAGGGGCTTGCCTGCTGCCTATATTAGTTCCCTGTTGGCTAGCCGTCATTCAAAATGTCCGCTACAACTATGACTAAATTTTAACGTAAGATCAAATTCTTTTTTTTTGTCCAATATTTAAAATATTTATTTAGTTAAAAAGAATATAGAATAATCTTTCTAAATATGTCATTTGTATGTGTTTTATCCATTGAATTATTTTTTACAGCATGTTTTCGTCCGGTCATTGACCGGGTACCTTTGCTAGTATGCATATATATATATGTACAAGTGTGCAGTGAGTAAAATTGGCGTTAAAAAAGATAAATGGATATGTATGTGTATGCAGGGGTGCGTGTATATGTATAGGTATGTGTGTGTGTGTGGGTGTATTTTGAGTGCTACCAAGAGAAAAGTTAAGAAACCCATAAAAACCCATCAGCCAGAAAATTAAAAGTGGCTAATATTGTTATATAATTATTAGATTCCTAATACTTATGTACAGTAGTGTAGAAACCAAAATGGCTGTTATAAGTTGCAGCCGGCGGCCTTGAAGGATTGAATGACAAGGCTTGACCTCAGTCCTGATCACAAAGACTTTTTTTTCTTTTTTTTTTTTAGACATATATAAAGTTTTAATTGAAAAGTACAAAACATTTTTGTCATTAAGAGTTTTGCAACTTTCTGTATTCATATCTACTATATTTAGAAAAAATACATGCACATACCCTGACATTAGAATATATTTAAGATTAATAAAAAACATTATTATGTTTAATATTGTTCTGTTTATTTATGGAATTATTCAGAAAATTAATTTGTTTTGATTTCGTCAAGTTCCACTTATTGTGTAAAAAATTACACAAAAATTTAACTTTGTTATTTTACTTTATATGAATCTTATTAAAAGAAATGAAAAACTGTTTAAACTTTATTTGAAATTCTTTCTTTTTCCATGAACTGGTTTAGATTAGAGAGAGTTTTAGTCAGATCGACCAAAACCACGACGGTGGTAAGTCGTGTTATGCACGCTGCCGACTCAATCTGCGCAGGAAGACAACAACTAGACGAACTAAGAGAATAGACAACAGATACTGAGTTGAAGATAAGCTCCTAGGGGAAATGTCCCTCTCTGGGGCATTGTATTCATAGTAATAGTTTGAATTAAGATACGCTTACACCCCTTCTCTGACCAGATAAGTTTCACCCTATATCTACCTTTGTATTGTTTGTTTTATTTTTCTTGTGACCGCCTCTCGGTTGTATACAGTTCGAAGTAATACAACCAAAGATGTCGGACACAGTTGACTGACGACATGGCGAAATTGAGAGAAAGGAAATCACCCGACCGTGATGATTAGCCAGTGATGCTGATAGCTTTTTGATTTATTGCATCCTGGGACGCACATATTTGCTTTGAATGAGTCCCCGGGAAAATCTATAGGTCCCAACTAAAGTTTCTTAATGAATTGTAGGGTTTTATATATATATTTACCAACCCCTCCAAAAGAATTTTTTGTTTTCTTGTTTTCAAGTTTTTTGTTTTTTTATATAAAATTATGGATATACTGTTATGGATATAGCCACAATTTTCTTCAATTTTGGATCTGTATATAATAAATTTATTAGCCAATGATGCTGATAGCTTTTGATTTATTGCATCCTGGGACGCACATATTTGCTTTGAATGAGTCCCCGGGAAAATCTACGTTACATCCAGTTGTCAATTAAACTCACGAAGATCAGGAACCAACGAAACAGCATTAGTCTTGACTTATTAAGTTATTTGTCAGATGTTTATGAATTTGTTAAGTTCACATATATAACACTTTTAGGTTGTCGAATGTGGAAATTTATTAAGGGGATGTCTATCCGGCCTCACCGGCCACTAGCAGCAGTCCTTAGGGTCACATGATGCCAACTATAAAAGAGGGGGCACCGAAGAATTCGACCTCTTTTTGCCTCTACCACTGGTTAGCTTCACTTAACTGTATCGTTAGAAGCCCAAGATGGCGACGACTCGGAATCTTCACCACGTAGAAGCTAGAGCGGGAAACGCATACCAAAAACCATTTCTACAGGACTCAACAAGTTACGAGGAGCAAAACTCACAAGGATTATAGCTAAGTACCACAGGCATTTTTATCTGCAACCTTTAATTCCCTTTAATTCCTTTAACTACCTTTAACAACCTTTTACCTACCAAACACTTTTGAACTCTTTTGGTTGTTTTACATTGTGTATATCCCTGTTTGATGTTTGTTTATATGTACAGTAAACATTTTGTTGTGTAAAAAGTCGTTTGTCTCCTTTCTTCAAAGGCAGAACTCATCTCATCACTGCGTTTGAAGTATGGTTTATTCTCTTACAAAACTTAGGGTCTAAACAGTGCTTTTCCGGGAACAAAATCCCCACACGTATTGAGTCGGCAGTGAATTTTAAAACTATTACAGGAATTATAATTGTAAGAACCAGAGTAGGATTTTAAAGTTGTTGAAGTGTTATACATGTGTTGGATAGTAAAATGGTAATACATGTGCATAGAGTTAAGTGGGGAAGAGGCCTTCTGTAATTGGATATACCAATCACGTGATGAGCCCAGAATACCAAAATCCACACAGACAAACCTCGGACCAGATCTGACGAGGCAGCGACTTTAAACCCTCTCCAAGGAATCCCCTTAAGATACCAGATATCTTCTACAGCACGCCGGTAAGTCACTCAAAAACTCCCTTTATACACAGAAAGGACTTTATATTGTAGGGGATTATCTTCCCTTTGCCTGGAAGAGTTATCTTCCCGCTGCGTTGCCGTTTGTTCCCACTAGGGGACCTCTGGTATTTAAGCGCCTTATTTGAACTTGTCTTTCTCTTTTAGCTGGATCTTCTCAACGAACTGATATGGGCTAGAGTCTATCTACCCCCTTCTCGGTGGTGCTTTGCCCCCCCTTACATTACTGTAAGTCCTTTATACAGCATGGACTATCCTTTAGTTCCATGTCTGTAACATTTATACTTTACGTACATTTGTGTATCTCATTTATACCTAAATATTGTATCTTATATTTACCATTCATGAACGTGTCCTTTTATCTCTACTCTTATATCTTATTTGTATCTTATGTATCTATGTACTTTATGTATCTTATCATTACCATGTGCTGTACACCTATTAAATGTTCTGTCTCACAACGTGTCGAAGCTGTTGTTCAATTAATGACTTTCTCAGAATATCATTTAATAATAGCAAGGGGGGTTGACTATTTGTTGGAAAAGAGAACGGAAAAAATATATAAAAGTTAAATAAATAAATGTAAAGGTAAGAGTTGCTGCCCTTGGCAAAAAGGGGTTAATTCCCTTAGGTTTGTTTTGATTTAAAAAATACCCACGAAAAAAAATTGAGACGGACAGACGATAGAAAAACAGACGGTTGAATCAGAGATATTTTGAAGAAAAAAAAGCTGAATGAATTGGAAAGGGAAAGAAAACGAAAGAAGTAATTGTTTTTGGTAACGGATTTTAAAAAAAAAGAGAAAGGGAGCAACTTATATTTGATAAAAAAAAAGGAGAAAAAAGAAATAATAACAAAAAGAGCAACTTATGTTTTAACGGAAAAGAAGGTATTTTTTTTTTTTGCTGTTTATGTACTTTTGTGTTTGCACCCGTCTGTGTAAAAAAACCCAAAAAACAAAGTAAATAATAATTATTTTTTATAAAATAAAATAATTATTAATCACTCACAAATTGTCTTAGTGACTAATTATCGCGACTCCTACTTCGTCGCTCATGTCTTTTCCAAAGTGTATGAACGAATTTTCGTCTCACGTAGTCTAACTCCCTCTGGCATAGAATAACAAACACCGTGGATAAGGTAGTCTCTTTATTTCTTTCACCAGAAAGTGTAAAAAACTGAAATAGGAAAGAAAACATGTTTATAGAAGAAGCCACAACACAGGGGATGGTACAATGTCTGAAGAAAGCAATGGATGGGTGTTAATAGAAAAACCCGGAGGCAGTTCATAGATAAAGACAGTGAAATAATAATGACATACAATAACACCACCAAACAGGCTTAGAAGTTAAGAAAGGTACAAACGGGGGGGTCAGAGTCTATGAGAGAAAGTCAATCGAGCGACAAGAGAGTGAACATTACAAAATCTTTCTTAGCGTACAAGGTTCAGCGAAACGTCAAATAATATAGTCAGATACACAAGGTAAAATTCTATTACAAAATTTAATAAGAATGTTACTGAGAGTCAAGTGACGTACCTGTTCTCTTTAAGGAAGAACATAGAAAAGGTATTGAACGCGTGTAGATAAGCCTTGAATTTACCGCTGAATAATGCTAGCCGGAAAAGGGCGGTGAAAATGCAAGAATAATCCCGTTTAGGAAAAAACACACAGTTGGTCTAAGGGACGTAACTCTTAACGCAGAATCATAAATTACAGACCGAGACACTAATATTTTTTATATTTTGTTGAAAGAAAACATTCTGTGTTTTTTCCCCTGAACTATCTTTCCTTGGAGAGTCAATTGCCTAGTCACTTAGGATCACACGACTTGACGAAGGGTTTTAAAAAATAAACAGACACTTCGTGACATGCGCGTTAATAAATTTTAATTCCTTTATTTGTTGCTGTTATTCTTAGAATGAAGTGCTATTGTTGCATAGCCTCTTTACCGGCACTAAATATCTATATGTTATATACTTCTCTTACGTCTTCTTACTCTGTCGTCTATTCTTCTGGCCTGGTATATCTTCTAAGGTCTGGTCTTCTTGGGATTCCGGGTCTGGTCTCTGTCGGGGATCATTCCTTATCAGAAGCCCTGTGTCATTGTTAGCTTTTAGTAATAACCACAAGACTTCAATTTACGATGATGTTACTTTATTCGTAGACCCCCAGACCAGACAATCACGCAGTGAGACTCACATCTTGCTAGCTTGGCTTCTAACTTCTAACTCTAACTAACTGAGTTGCTTACTCCTTAAACCGGAAGGGGCTTCTATCGGCTTCCGATTCTCACGATCATCCCCAGAACGCAAGGTCACAGTGAGGTCAAACGCTGTCACTCACTCTCAAGGCCATCAGCTGCACTAATATGATTTCTACACTATTGTCATAATCATTAGGTATCTAATGATTATATAACACTATACTAAAGACAATACATATTTTTGGTTAAAGTGAATTCTATATAATGTAGACATAAACAATACAAGTTCTACAAGCGATGAAAAGTTGTGAATATTTCACAAGGAGGTTACATTTTTATCTGGTATTCCCACAAAGTCTGCTCGTAACGCAAAATACTATTAGGGAGCTTTGATTTAGTGGCAATGATGCTTTGGCCCCGAACTCATGGCTGTACTTACACCACTGAAGAGAGTTTACCTGGTGGTACGGCTGTTTTTGTGTTTTGTTTTTCTGTAGTAAAGCAAAGTCATCGGGGCGGTCTAAGGTCGGTATCAGCCAATCAGCGAGGGAGTCTATCCCCTTTTCTCTAGCGCTAGACCAAGGAGATTGTTTTTTGGCATCTGAGGTGGAGCGCCACACCTACCATCAGCTCCTTACTTTACCGCACAGATCCCTGTGCTACTCATACACTGAGTTGGCGAGGAGCCGGTATCGAACTAGGAACCTTGTGGTTTCTAGCCAAACGCTCTACCGACTGAGCTAACCCGCTGTAGGTGTATGAAATACGATCTATTTATCATATCGTATTTATTTTACTTATGTTAATCAGTTCATTGTGTAATTCAGCAATCAGTTTTATTTTAGCCGTTTATAATAAAAATGCTATTCAGCGATACATTAGAATATTTTTTTTTGGCGGACCTGAACTTTCAGACCCCCCCCCCCATCTAAAATTTTTGTTTTTAATTTTTTTCTTCTTCTTTCAATGGATTATTATCGATTGCACACCAATCTATCAGACTGCGAAAAAAAATTCAAAAAAGTTATTTATTGTTCGAGTTTTCAGGGGTGCTCAATTCCCCGTATAAGTTTATAGTAAATCGATCCCCCATATCGGAACCGCTCGAAAGGAAACTGGCGCAAAGGTGTCAAAGTTAGGGTGGCCCAGAAAAAACAGAACCCAAATTATTTATTATCGAGCGGTTCCGATATGGGGATCGATTTACTATAAACTTATACGGGGAAATGAGCACCCCTGAAAACTCGAACAATAAATAACGTTTTTGAATTTTTTTTACAATCTGATAGATTGGTGTGTAAACGATAATAATCCATTGAAGAAAAAGAAAAGAAATTACAAAGAAAAAATTTTTTTCAGCGGTTCCGATATGGGGGATCGGTTTACGATAAACTTATACGGGGAACTGAGCACCCCTGAAAACTCGAAAATTAAATAACTTAATTTTTTTTTTTTTTACGATCGGATAGATTGGTGTGCAATTAATAATAATCCGTTAAAAAAACAAAAAAAAAAACAAAAAAAAAACAGATTAAAAACAAAAATTTTAGATGGGGAGGGGGGTTCTGAAAGTTCAGGTCCGCCTTTTTTAAAAAATTTATTGCCAGTTGATCATATTGCTGGTATCAATAGTTATTGAAGTGGATCAATTTGACAGAAGGTTTCCTTCACGGAGCATCATATCAGGAACGGACTTACACGTGATGCCTTTCAAGATTAACAGCTCTCTTATCTGCAATTGTATTTTATTGGGTAGATTTACAGTTCAGTTATTCTGAAAACCCCGGTTCCTGCAAGATAACTAAAGTTAAGCAGCAAAAAGTTAAGTTACATGGTTGTTATAGGGAGGATCAAAGTGTAGTATCTGTTCCAGATTCTAGCTTTGACCCTTACCTAATCCACCCGGCCTCGGCTGGGGGTCCAGTGTGCTTCGGCCTCTGGACCGGTGAAGTGCAGTTAATAGCATCGATCCAAGGGGGCCATGCCCCCCCCAGATCGTTGCAATTTTTATGTGCCCACGTAAAAACGAGACCTTGTGTCCAGCCCTCATAAGTGGGATGAGCAGGCAAATACCCTAAAGTTAAGCAGCGATGATCCTGCTCAGTACACAGATGGGTGATCACTTAAAAACAGCAGATACTTTAAGCAAACTTCTTAATTTTAACGGCATATCAAACCATCTGAGTGTTGGATTTAGTGTAAAGTATTCAACTCTGTTACAAGATGAATGCAAGACTAAAACTAGAGTTTGGTAGGTGGCTTATATGGAGCTTTGGATTGTTCCATTATGAACTTAGGCAATTTCATTTCCTGAGTTCTGATTGGCTGTTGGATTTCAGGGTGAGTAAGAACAGGATAAGTACCCACTCCTCAGCCATCACTTTGCATTATGCCAGCAGCATGCAAGGACTGTATTTAAGTTACAGCTTGCCTGTTGTTTTCGTCTACTAACTCGACGGTAGTTAGAACCCCACTGCGACGGTGAGTATCATATTGTTTCTATATCTGGAGGATAACTTCTACACTGAGGTTATTTTATGCCTAGAGGTGAGGGAATTACGTTCATTGTACGTTCATATTTACATTTTTGTATAAGTGTTTCTTAAGAGTTTTTGTATACAGTTCTATCGAATACAAATAATTCTTAAACAGATCTATTTTATCTACTAGTACAAAATAAAAAATAACGTCCTCCGGGTGATGTAAAATTAGATTTTTGAAGCATATTGCCTGAGGGGTTGGAGTTAAAAAATTCAATGTCAGCGAGTTTGTACTCTAAGTAATTAAAATCATCAAATTCATTAAAGGATTAAAAAATAAAACAATTTGAAATGTAAACTTTAAATATGTATTAAAATAAAACAAACTATATATAGATATATAATACCAGTCATGTATTTATTAAAACTTGTTTTAAAAAACAATGAGGACTGTCTAATGTTGCATGTTCAAATTTTGAGTGTATTTATTCTATGTTATGACGATTTTAGGTAATGTGACTTAAGCAGTGACGTCATTTTTGTTATAGACAAAACCGGAAGCGAATCTCCATTATTAATAGATATATGGGACCCTAACAGGTACTATCACTGGAAGTAATGGCAACTAAGGTGTACTCAACACAACCCATATCTCCAGAACTAGACCTTCATCATCAGATGCTGTTTAGTGCTATAGCCAAGACACTAAACAAAGCTTAGTAAATAACAAGAATGTTTTTCGGAGTAACTTTTGTTCCAGAAAGATATATTATTATAATTCATGAGCACCTTACGCAATAAATAGGTAGCAAGCTAGATTTGCAGACCATTGTTAATGAGTTTGATTCTCACTGAGTGCCATATACACTTGTGTCACAACTGAGCTAAGATTAGTGAATAAAAAAAAATTAAAAATAATCTTTTTAAAGATTAGTGAAATAGATCAGTAATTAAGACTGAACCTATTCTAGTAGTGACCACCCCCAAGCGGAGTCTAAAAGGTTTGAATTCAGAGTTTTCCTTCTCCTGGACTGGTTGCCTAACCAAGGTAAAAGAGCCCAGTCTGCCCTACTATTTAACCACAGCTGGAGGGAGAATAGAATCATACATTTCCCAAGAGTATTAGCGTTATGTTAACTGTAGCTTCGTCCAGGATTTGATCCCGGGCCGACGAGTCCATTTCCTACGACTCTAACCATTACACCACGGAGCTCAAACTAAAATAACAACGAGTATCATTCATATCTACAGATTCATGTCGTTATTTCGTTCGAGCTGATACAAAAGTTTTGATATATCATTAAGTAAGGACAATATCAGCGTCTTACTGAGGTCAGTCGTTGATTGGGTTTGTGGCATTCCTTGTGCACCAATTCATTCCTATCGATTGTGCCAAAAGATGAGGATGGTCTAACAGAAGCCTTCGCCACTATAAACAAAGACACTGTGTAGGTTGTTCATTGGATGAACCCTCATACGTCAAAATCGACGAGAGAGTCCATTTTCATTTTCATCAGCGTCTTTAAGAGTATTTACGGGTTTCGAAGGAGTTGTAGGCAAATTGTTGGACAAAGAAGACAAACACACAATGGAATTTTAATACATGTATTGACAAATAATACAAGAACTTGTTGCAAATTTTATTGGTATTTGCTACCAGACTTATCTGAGTTAAGTAATTTTCTTGGAGTAATGGTGATAACAGGGGTATTCTGTTGCTTGTTGGAAAGTTGATAGGACGTTTCTTCGGACGTTTCTTGTTCTTCCTCGTAACCGGTTCTGTGATAAGTGATGGGGGATGCTATTTTAGAAGCTTTTCGCCCGGGTTAACAGTTCTTTAAATGACGGTGAATGGTACCTTTTCAAGTAGACTATTTGGTCTTCAGCCTTCGATAGTGTGCTTTTGTGCCTTCAAAAGTGTGCTGTGAAAAAATGCCTCCGTACAGGTGAACGGTCCGTAGATAAGTAAGCCCTGTTTTTGGGCTAAGTGATGAGTGAAGTTTAGGGACCGCTATTTACGCGACTACCCTCAGTGGGTGCTCCGTGATAAGTAAAGTTTTTAGTTTGGCGCTAACATACGATGTTGGCAATTCACCCCCTAGCGGCAGGGGGAGATAATTAACTGTGGAATTTCCAATATCTTAACGATATTTTAATTTGATTTTCTGGTGGAACGCTTGATTAGCTAATAATCTGGCTTGTTTCTAATTGTGAGTTGAACGGCAGTTTGTTTTTGTGTCACATCTAAGCTAAGCTTAGTAAATAACTACTGGGTAGCTTACATGGTGTAATGGTTAGCAAACTAGATCTGCAGACCATTGTTAGTGAGTTCGATTCGAACTGGGTGCCTCATACTTTTGGCCTTGTGCCACAACTGAGCTAAGCTGTGGGGATTAAAAAAAAACTCCCATGGGGCCTTGACCGGAAGAACAGCTTTGCGCAGGCTCGACAAAAAGGACTGACTCCCTTCCCCCAAAAGGATACCTCGTTCATTCTAACTGAGGCCGCAACTGAGTGTAGGACGTTTTCCTGGCCAGGGGTTGTCCCCTCGCCGGGCCACTATGACCTCGTTCTATAAAGCCTGAGTAATAAAACCACCTTCTGCCTATGTTCCTTTCCTTTCCTTTCTCGTTCTTTGAATGTTTTCTTTTCCACACGCCCACCAAAAGATATGGGGTATAAAAGGAAACCTGAGGAACACGCACCAAGAATATCCATAAACATAAACCTTAATCTGACACCATAGTGTATTAACAGGTCCAGCTTGCAATATTCGTAGCTACGGACGACTATGCCCCGTTCAATAAAGCCTGCGTAATAAAACCACCTTCTGCCTTTGTTTCTTTCCTTTCCTTTCTCGTTCTTTGAATGCCTTCTTTTCAGATCGCCCACCAAAAGAGATGGGGTTAAAAAGAAACCTGAGGAACACTCACCAAGAATATCCAGCTCCCTTTAAACTATAAAAACACAAACTTTATCATACCCCATAATATCTAAAGATTCACGTGGTTTGTTCGTTCAAACTGATATGAAAAGTTTCAATATATCCTTAACTAAGAACAGTGTCAGCGTCTTAACGATATTTTGATTTGATTTTCTGGTGGAACACTTGATTAGCTAATAATCCGACTTGTTTCAACTTGTGAGTTGAACGACAGTCAGACAGATGAGTGTAAATAACAAGCTTAGTGAATAAAGAATGAAGTGATAAAAAAAAAAGAAGAAATCTTCCCTTACTGTGAAATATGTTCAATTTTCCAGCCTTGTTTACGCGATACTTTCTCCACCACAACAATGTCTATTGGCTTCGAAAAATATGAAAAGTCAAAGAATGAACAGAAAATTTAATCAAAAAACAGGAGAGAAAAAAAGCAAAAAGCAAGATATTAAAGGAAAAGCATTTCTTAGCGAGAGATTAAGAAGTCTCGACTCTCAGATGCGAGACACTTAGAAATGTGTTAATATTCTTTTTGAGCAAAATGTTATGACGTTAATTGCCAGGTGGCTCGGATGGTTTTATTAAAAGGTTAATGCGACTTATGGGACAAAAAAAAAATGATTTTCATCAAGCAATAAGAGACAAGCAGAAATAAACATACTTGATATAATACCCTCTACCCAACATCCCCAAAACAATGGGTACCATTATACAGAGTGTCCACAAAGTCTTGAAACAGTTTTAAAATTGAACATTTAATAACTCACATTGTACAAATGATAAAATCTTTTCGTAAAAAATCATATAGAAATTCAACACATGAGATTATTAAAAAAAAAAGAAAAAATGAATATCCATTAAGAATTACTTTATTTCAAAACTTAGTCGGCATTAAATGACCAACTGAGGTTGATATGCCGTAAAACAAACTAAACCAAATCAAGCTAAACCAAATCTATGTACGAGGATTGTTAAAAAAAACTTCTAAACCTCACCCAGATACTTTATAACTGCTCGGGCATCTGCATTCATTTTTAGATTTGTCGCACATCTCTCATCTTTGTATGAGTCTCACCTACACAGAAATTAAGACAGAAATCTGAATGATCTGTTCTAGTTCTATAAGTAGTGGCTCTTTTTTCTGGGTGATGCTTCTATGTCGCACATCTCTCATCTTTGTATGAGCCTCACCTACACAGAAATTAAGACAGAAATCTGAATGATCTGTTCTAGTTCTATAAGTAGTGGCTCTTTTTTCTGGTGATGCTTCTATGTCGCACATCTCTCATCTTTGTATGAGTCTCACCTACACAGAAATTAAGACAGAAATCTGAATGATCTGTTCTAGTTCTATAAAAAGTGGCTCTTTTTTCTGGGTGATGCTTCTAACATCTAACAATGATATATACAAACAACAGATTTTTTTTTACAAACATTTTGATTACAATCAGTGTTAAAACAACGTAATTTACTGTTTTGTTCTACTAATGTAAGTGTTACTGATAAAATAGAATTATTAATTGAGTGATACACTGTTCACATTAAAAACTTATAACAGCAGTTATATACAACTTGATTTTCCTCAATATCGAGAAAATGTATTAAATCATTTAATGTTTGCTGTATTGTTTTGATTTACAATAATCTATTTTCTAAATAAAGATTTTTTTACCTGACTTGGACAAAAAGAAAATACTTTTTACAAAATTTGCTCAAAAATGTAAAAAAAAAGAAAGAAGATACTTGTAAATATCTATTAATAATGGCGATTCGCTTCCGGTTTTTGTCTGTAACAAAAACTACGTCACTGCTTACGTCACATTACCCAAAATCAACATAGCATAGAATAAATACACTCAAAATTTGAACATGCAACATTAGACAGTCCTCATTGTTTTTGAAAATAAGTTTTAATAAATACATGACTGGTATTATATATCTATATATAGTTTGTTTTATTTTAATACATATTTAAAGTTTACATTTCAAATTGTTTTTTTTTTTAATCCTTTAATGAATTTAATGATTTTACTTACTTAGGGTACAAACTCACTAACATTGAATTTTTTACTCCCACCCCTCAGGCAATATGTTTTAAAAATCTATTTTTGCATGTGAGAATCGAACTCACTAAACAATGGTCTTCTAATCTAGCTTGCTAACAATTACATCACGTGATGATGTCCAGCTCAACGTATTTCATTTAATGGAGGCACGTCGTAGGAAATTGACTCTTCGACTCGAGTTCAAATCCTGGACGAAGCTACAGTTCACATATCACTAATACCCTTGGGAACGTTATGAATCCAATTACCAATTATCGGCATTAAATGACCCACTAAGGTTGATATGCCGTAAAACAAAACAAACAAATAAGAATACTAAAAACTATATAACCGTATGCAGATTATTATGCAATTCCCTAACTTCGAGGTATGAAATATCCCTAGACGGGTTGACATTGCCATTAAAATAAATCAATCAATCACATTTTTGTTAACAATGTTCATCATCTGATTCAACGATTTTTTATCTTTTATTTTCTGTTGTTGCTTATTTCTTTTTAAGTACTTCCCCTTCATAACATCCTGGATCGCATCATAAAACCTCTGTTAAAGTCAAACATAACGAATTGAACTTCGCGTAGTGTAATGGTTAGAGTCGTAGGAAATAGATTCGTCGACTCGAGTTCAAACCCTGGACGAAGCTAGAGTTCACATATCACTAATACCCTTGGGAACGTTATGAATCCAACTATTCTCCCTTTGGCTATGAGTAAATTGTAGGACAGACTGGGTTCTTTAACTTTGTTTAGGCAACCAGTCTAGGAGAAGAAAACTCTGAATTCAAACCTATTTAACATCCATTGGGGTGGTTACTACAAGAATAAGTTCAGTCCTAATTAGTCATCTATTTCTTTTCTTTTTTTCTTTTAATACATCGGAGCAAACGGATTTTTTAAAATTTGTAGATGCTGTATCACCAATGAAAAATAAGGAAAACATTTTCAAAAATAAAAGAGGTCACTATAAATTATATTACAGTCTGTACGTTGATAATATTCAATAAATTCTCACACGCATGTCTGTTTTCTTGTTGTGTACAAACATTGTTAAACATATGTTTGTTTATGTATCTTTTGTTCGTTAATGTTTTTCGAGTTGTTGACGAGGACGACTTTCTGAAAACTGAATAATTTCGTAAATGGATTTATCCAAATATCATTGAAAAAAAAAAAAAAAAAAAAAAAAAAAAGAAAAAGAAAAAAAAAAAGAAAGGAAAAATCTGAAAATTATACAAAAAGACCGCAGAATTTGAAAGTCGAAAAAAAAAAAAATGACACCAACCTTGTCCAAGTTACAAAGTAAATAATCCCTTTCGGGTTCTTGTTCCGTTTGGATATGCTCCTCGGATCCCCGTTTTAACGATTGATTAGCCCCTAATTTGGGCCGGAACCTCGAAGATTCATTCATGGCAGAGGTCGTTATAAACTAAAATCTTCAGTCAGAGGATAAATCTTCGGTTGGCATGTCCCCTCTTTGTCATATCATCTCCCACCTCACCTCACAATTTTGTTGCTCCAGCTGTTACCGGTGCTCTCTCTCTCCCCTCCCTCCCTCTCTCTCCCCTCTCTCTCTCTCTCTCTCTCTCTCTCTCTCTATCTATCTATCTCTTTCTCTCTCGCACTGATAGTATTTATTGTTTTCCTTTTCTTTCATTGCGATAAGAACATATATTTCTTCTTCTTCTTCTTCTTCTTCTTCTTCTTCTTCTACGACTACTACTACTACTACTACTACTGTTACAAATAATGTTACTACTACTGATAATAATACTATCCCAAATGTTGACAGTTACATTTTAGTTTCATTTTCATAGAATTATTAATTTCATAAACACAAAATTAGGTTATAATTATTTATTAAGTTTTACTCAGTGTGGCTCAAGGCTACAGTAACTGAGCACTCACTAAGGACCAAAGAAAAACTACAAAGACTGTTTAAAGGTGTCTCTTAAAATCTTGGGCTTTCACCTCAACTCTAGGAAGTCGCTTGCCCTGGACCGTCCAGCGTGGTGAAGCAAGCTCGCTAGAGGCGCTCGTAAAACAAAGATGAAATACACAACTGCAACACTCACCCACGTGTGCCCTAAATGTGAACGAGCCTTTAGGGCTCTGATTGGCCTCACCAGAACACCGGGACTCACAGCTAGCGACAATCCACCTGACGAATCATGGTCATCTGCGACTCCGAAAGACGAACATCAAACATAATCTCAAACAGATATATTTGATCTATAAATAAGACCCTAACAGGTATTACAACCCGTCAGAGTGGACCTGGGAGTAATGGTAACACTATCCAGAATTCCAGAAGTAGAGTCTACCACCTGATGCAGTTAAATTTCATATCCAGGGCACTCAAGAAAATTGAGACTATACTTTAATATAAATAGTTAAGCAGCAATATATTTCTTTAGACGTACGTACAATCAAATCAACACTTACTTGACATAGCTCAGTGGTTAGCATGCTAGATTCGAAAACTCTTATTAGTTTGTTCCTCCATATGTGGTCAATAGGTAAAACCTTCTGTTAGAATTGATTAGGACGAATCATTTAATTTCCTTGTTAGATAGGAAGATTATGCAGCGTCAGTCTGTTTTCAGAATAAGTGGATATTTGGATCCGGCTTTGACCCGGTGGTCCGGTGGCTTCGGTCCTGGACCGCGTAAGCTAACATCGTTGATCCCTCGATTTAAAGGAGCAGGGCTGGGTTTATTGCCCGGTGCCTGAGGCGCCCCATTGAGGGGGAATGCCGACGGGATCAACGCATTTTTGCACCCGTTTCCCATGATCTTCGATGGGCCCACATTAATAGGGCCTTGTGCCTAATCCGTACACGTGGGGTACGTGGTAAATATCCATCAACTTTGGGTTCTAATTTTTTAATTTGACTCGAAGATCGACCGACGGCAGAGAACGGGGATTATTTTTCGAAATCATTTTCAAAGCGCGCGAACAGCGATTGTTTCCTTTTAAATAACTATAAAATTCAGCTGGGTATTTGGAGTTCATGCCTTTCAAAATATTATAAGAAATGTATCTCATCATGTTACTGCTTCAAAGTTATCTGTGTTTGGTTCAAGGCCTTGTTATTAAAGCGTTCCATGGTAATTTTGATCTCAGCACAGATAGTTTGCGAGATAAGCTCTCCTCCGTTTGGCGAGTTTTAATAACTATAAAATTCAGTTGGATATTTGGAGTTCATGCCTTTCAAAATATTATAAGAAATACATCTCTTCATGTTAATGGTTCAAAGTTATCTGAGTTTGGTTCAAGCCTTGCTATTAAAGCGTTCCATTGTAATTCTGATCTCAGCACAGATAGTTTGCGAAATAAGCAAAATTATCATTAACATTCATTATTATTATTATTATTATTATTATTATTATTATTATTATTATTATTATTAACTCCTTTTGAGTTTTCACACCAGTGTTAGCTGATGGTCTTTCACTGGAGTCTGAGTGACAGCAAGTCTCCTCAGGTCTCCAGAACTCTTCTGAGTATTCTGGCAGATTGCAGCAGTGCAGTGTTCTGAATGGTTTCAATCCTTCCTCTGATATCCAAACTTTCCAAACCCTTTTCTAATCCTTTTGGGACTGTTCCAAGTGCACCAACTACAATTGGTATAACTTTCACTTTCATATTCCATAACTTTTATTATTATTATTATTATTATTATTATTATTATTATTATGGAACTTAAACGTGTAACGGTAACTGGGAATTATTGGGTAGGTAATCTCTTGTCAGTTAACATCTATTAAATTAAAAGCTATTAAAGCTTTCCGTTGTAATTCTGATCTCAGCACAGATAGTTTGCGAAATAAGCTCTCCTCCAGTTGGCGAAGTTTGAATAAAGCTATAAACACCCCTGCTGCTTCCACGAAAAAACGAATGCCACAATCACAATAACCACCCTCCCTCCCTCCTTCGCTATTATAACTACAACACATAATTTCTCTTCATGTTACTATTAATAGAATGTAGTTTTGCCACTGGTCATGTAATCCAGGCCAAATAGTATTGTCTCCATTGTCCCAGTTGAAACCATCTGTTACTTGGGTCTCTTTACATAGTTGTAATGTCATTGGCTTAAGCGATAGGTTTATGTTGAAAGTCTTAGCAAACATTACCCATTTTTATCTCACTCAATTATTCTGGCTCGATAAAGGCTGACACAAGGTAGTAGTTTAGTTTGGTTTGTTTTACGGCATATCAACCTCAGTGGGTCATTTAATGCCGACAAAGATTTGAAATGAATTCAGTCTTAATGGATGCTCATTTTTTTTTAATAAACTCATATTTTTCTATTTAACCCATAGATAGGACCCTAACAGGTACTACCACTTCGGGTCAGAGTGGACCTGGGAGCAATGGTGATGAAGGGGTGCTCCACATTCCCCAAACCTCCAGAACTGGAACCTCATCATCAAATAGAGTTTAACGTCATTCCCAGGACATGAAGACCCGCAGCCACTGCCTTCTAGCACCCATATGATAAAAAGGGTTAGGGCTTGCCATAAGAGCAATAGGGTTGGGGCAATCATATAGGTGCTAGGGCTTGACGTGACCAGCCGATTGATCGGAGGGGGCCTCTCCGACCGCCCGTCTAACCTAAGCGAGGGCCAAAGTGGAGTGTTGCATGTCATGGACTGCTCATCCACCAAGACTCCGCCCTTAAGCATCACGGGTCGCCACACACGGCCAACAGGTAGCCCCATTGGGGGGGGGGGTTCTTACCCCTCTGCAGAGGTGCAGTCGGTGTATTCTAAAGTCCCAAGCGACAGGGCTGCAAGTTAATAGTTATAAAATATTTATACAATTGATAGTTAATGTTAAATTTAATTATGATGACAAAAGTCGAAATAATTGCTCAAGAGTTTAGAATATGACCGGATATTAGTATTATTTTGATTATTCGGACTATTGTCCTCATCTTTATTGTTATCTGTAAAACGTTTCGGTTGATGTGCCCTCCATCCTTCTTCAATTGGACACATAGCATAGTGGATAAAGACGTTGGGTTAAGAGAGTTCTAAGTGACAGTTATCTCTAGGCTGCAGGTTCACTTCTGGTCAAGGGTGACAGTTACATAGAACAATAATTAACACAGCTTAACACCCCATGTGTGGTCCCACATTAAAAGGGCCTTGTGCCTAACCCGTACACGTGGGGTACGTGGTAGATATCCTTGTTGCTATACCGTTAAACAAGTAGACCAAACCTACCTAAATGTTATTTCTCTGAATGTTTGAGGCTTAATGATTAGTATTATCTGCTTTATTCGAACTATTGTCCCCATCTTTATTGTTATTTGTACAACGTTTCGGACGATATGCCCTCCGGTCTTCTTCAGGTATTTCTTGTCGGACTCGGCAACCTTCTCGGACCCGGGAACATTCTTTTCGAACTCGGGAACTTTCTGGTCGTAATCGGGGGCCAGCACGGTACCTTGAACCTAACCCTTTATCCAGTCCACGGGGATATCCTGTTTTCATTCCGCTAACCATAGTTTGGATAGGAGTTGTGTTAATTATTTTTCTATGTTTCTGCCTCTACTCAGGATTGAACCCGGAATCCAGAGATAACTGTCACTTAGAACTGTCTTAACCTAACTACCTTATCCACTAGGCCTAGTGGACTGAATAAAGGATTAGGTTCGACGGTCCGTGATGACTCCCGATTGCGACAAGAAGGTTCCCGAGTCCGACAAGAAATACCTGAAGAAGGCCGGAGGGCATATCGACCGAAACGTTGTACAAATAACAATAAAGATGGGGACAATAGTCCGAATAACGCAGATAATACTACCTAAATGTGTTGAGCAGGATATAAAGTGAACGGGCATAGAGGACAATCATTGACTGTGGTGGAAAGAAACAGTAACAGAAAGTCTTTTCAACAATAGCCGAATGTTTTTTTAATTTTTGGTGGTCGGTTTGGGGTAGGGATTCGCAGGTTTTCAGCACAGTTGTCTGGGAGAGAAGAATTTTCTGTTAACCTCTAATTCTAACGCCATATAATTTAGTTTCACCCTTTCCCGTAGCCATACGCAAATGGTCATTCAATATGCCGAGCTGTTGTTACATAATTATTGGATCCCTAATACTTATATAAGGTAGTGTAGAAACATAATGGCAATTAGTGCAGCTGATGGCCTTGAGAGTGAGTGACGACGCTTGACCTCACTCTCACCTTGCCTTCCGGGGATAAATCGTGAGAACTGGAAGGCATAGAAGACCATGTCTTCCGGTTTAAGGATAATAAGTTTCAGGCAGTTAGCAAGTAGGAGCCGAGCTCGTAGGATGTGCGCAGATGTCTGGTTTGGGGATTTACAAATAAAGTAACATCAAAGTAAATCGAAGTCTTGTGTTTATTACCTAAAAACTAACAATGACACAGGGCTTCTGATAAGGAGTGATCCCTAACAGAAACCAGACCAGAACTCCCCAAGTCAACACCAGACGCTAGACCAGACCAAGTTAAGATGATAGAAGAAGAACCAAAGCCGCCAGAAGAAAATACGACCAGAAGTAAGAAGTAAGAAAAGGGTATACAACACTGTGTGTCTGTGTGTCCTTGGGTGTCGTATTTATGTTCGTTTAGTTTTGGATGCGAGACATTCTGTTTATCTTACAACACCCCTGCAGGTGTTTTTCGATGACATCTCCACTTTCTCACCTTGCACTCGATGACAATCGGATCAATTTCCAGGTCACTCGCCAGCTGCACCTAACGACACTAAGCTACGGGGGGGGGGGGAGCGATGAACGGGTACTTCTGCTGGAAAAATATCATAATATGAAAATATTTCTTAGAATTTAAACAATACAATATAGTGAGGATTTATCAACAAGTCATTGGCATTGCAGTCTCGGAAGACTATATGATATTTATCTACCACGTACCACACGTGTACATGTTAGGTACAAGGCCATATTAATGTGGGACCACCCACAAGCCGTGACTCACGGGAGGCGCGTGCAAAAATATCTTGATCCCGTCGGAAAAGTATATAATTATTGTGCCCCTGAAGTTACAGCGCCTTCTGTGACTGTGAAGTCCGAGGTTCGAAAAATTCGCGACCGCAGATGTCGCATGTTTTAAAAATTTTTTAAATTCAATTAAGATTTAATGGATTTAAGAGATTTATTTATTTCAACATTTTTGTTTTTTGTCTGAGTTGTTTGTCCAAACTAACAATAATGCTGTATAAATAACTTTACGTTTTTAGCTTAATTAGTGATGATTCATTCATTCATTGAGGGCTGTCCCTGAAGTTGGCTGTCCCTGAAGATGTTGATATGCCGGTGCTTGGTTGCCGCCGCTTTCTTCTGGATCTCTTGGCTTTATGGTGTTGCGCCAGGGTGGATTCAGACATGAACAGTCCGATTATGATTTATCGACATGTATTGATATCTATATATACCTTAATTCAACTGTATCAATATGATATCTGGTTATGTGGAGAAATGTAGACAAACACGGATGTTACAATGGATGGAGATTTATTGGTCGTAGTGTCGATGTTCGAACATTTTGGTTTATAAAGAAACCTTCTTCAGGGCAATATGAAACCAGTAAAGGAGAAAAAATGTTGTTCAAAAGATGATGGATGTTTTGAATGAGTTGAGTTTGGAAAAAAGTGTAGAAAAGGTTTAATGATTAACGTTCACAATTGAATGTAGATGACGTGATTGGTACATACGAAAACGAAAATCAAAATGTGATTGGAACGCGCGAAGTCGAAAAGCCAAAACATCCATCATGTTTTTAACAACGTAAATCTTTTTTCTCCTTTCATTATTTCATATTGTCCTGAAGAAGGTTTCTTTATAAACCGAAATGTTCGAACATCGACACTACGACTAATAAATTTCCATCTATTGAAACATCCCGTGTTTGTCTACATTTCTCCACATGCTGTCGGATTAATCTCCCATTTTACTCCCATATCTGGTTATGTAATTTTGATCTACATGTAAGACAACCTGTTCTGCGCTCTGCACCTTCAATGCACGATGTCTAGAACACCAAACGTTGTAATATTCTGTGCTGGCCAATTTGAAGGCACGAGTCAGAAACAGGGTCACAAGGATTAAATAAAAACAAACAACAACTACAAGTGTTTGTAAACAAGACGCGGATGGAAGAAGGGGTGTGTGAGACTTCGCTGTCTATCCAACTGGCTGCTACTCGCTCCCTCTCTCGTTGTGGATTCGGGGCTAACTACTGCTACCGACGTTAACACCTCTAGGGCCGGTTTCTAACTGCCCAGTGCTGGAGTTTAGCTATATTTATGTAAAACTCTCCTTCCCCACCCATCTTTTCCGGACCACACAGATGGCCAGTACTTAAATCGAATCGCCGACTTCTAGTCGTCATTAACCCTTAACATTAAAGCAATTAAATATTTTTCCAGACTTAATGTCTTCAATAATTCGAACATTAATTTTTTTCAAAAGAGAATTCCTCATAAAAGATAGACTCTTTGCTTTTAATAACTGGGTGCATAAGATATTATCACTAAGTGGCCTAACTTCATGGTGGTCGTACAAGTCTCTTAAACTTTACGGCCTAATCTTTGGATTCGTAAAAAGGTTTTACCACCCACAACTTTTACTTATGCCTGGCTTTAACCTGTTCTCTTTCTTATTTATTTATTTATTCTGACCATGTTCGTCTTCAATCATAGTATCACATACACGTATCATCTTTTTAAGTAGAGTTACGTTTTTTTTTTGTTAGTTACACTTCTAATGGTGGACTCTCTTATCATAAACGATAAATGAGGGTCAGCAGTGAGGGATTCGTTACCTCCCACGTTGTGCATATTATCAAGAAGACATTTTGTGTTTTCTCGAGTGTGATACCAGCCCAGCCTTACTGCTAGCTATGAAACCACACTGACAGATGAAATTTCTAAAGCGGGAGTCGGATGTTTTTGTTTTAAAGTTAGAAGGAACTGATCACGATGTTTCAATCTATTTTCTTCAAAGCTCTTTAATTTAGCGAAACATATCTTACGCCATTCATTTCGATTTGATGCTAGATTTTCACACTTCTAATACTGATGTAGTAATTCAGCAAAAACGAGAGGACGTGATGGAGAGAAATTGGCTGGGTCAGGTGTCATAGTAAAGTCGCCCAGGGGAGAGCTGATGTGCTAAGAATTAATTTCGCATCTTGAAAGGATGAGAACGCGAAAACAATGAAGCTAATCTGTTTCATTCGATGATGAAAAGAAGGAAAAAAGTTAAAAAAAAAAACAAGAGAGAGAGAGAGAGAGAGAGAGAGAGAGAGAGAGAGAGAGAGAGAGAGAGAGAGAGAGAGAGAGAGAGTTAAATCAAGATTATTATACTTTTTACATACTGAACTATGTGGCAATAGCTCTTAAGTAAACATATCAAATGTTGTAATAATTAAATTATCATACTGTGGTATATCCACAGGTCCTGCTAGTATTGAACTATTTCACAATAGCACTTAAGTAAACACATCAAACGTTGTGACATTTAAATTATCATATTTTGGTATATCCACAGGTCCTGCTAGTATTGAAGTATTTTACAATAGCTCTTAAGTAAACACATCAAACGTAATAATTAGATTATCGTACTGTGATATATCACAGGTCCTGCTAATATTGAAGTATATTTACAATAGCTCTTAGTAAACACATCAAATATTGTAATAATTAAATAATTATACTGTGGTATATCCACAGGTCCCGCTAGTATATATCATTTTTAGCAGATTTTGTGCATCACCAACAAATTCGCTTACACATAAAATATCATAAGAACAACACACACACACACACACACACACAACTATATATATATATATATATATATATATATATATATATATATGTGTGTGTGTGTGTTGAAAGGATAAATAAATAAAGGAAAGAAAATGTTGAATGGATAAAATTGATTTAATGAGTTACCAACACGTGTTTCGCCCAGCAGTTTGTTCATGTACACATTGTATTCTATTTATTATTGTTTTAAATATAAAATAAAATAATAATAATAAAATTATAAAATATTTAAGTATACAAAGAAAAACGGCATTCTTCAGGGTAAAATGAACAAACTCCTGACCGAAAGACGTGTTGCTAACTCATTAAATCAATTTTTATCCATTCAACATTTTCTTTCATTTATTTATTTATCCTTTCAATATATTGTTGTATTCATTTCCATTTTCATTTCAACTTTCTTATTAATGTTTTATCTGTGTAGCATGTCCTTTTTCGTACCTTTCTTTCTTTCTAATAAAACGGAAGGGTCCATTATTTAGCTGAGATAGCAACAGTCACAAGAAATAAGAATTTTTATTTATTTTTTTCCGTGTTTCATCGTATCTTTTCTCACTTCAGAAAACAAAGAAATTAATCAATTGATTCGATATGTATTTTAATTTATCAATCCAATTAACACTCTGAGTCGTTAATTTCCTTAAATAACTTCTTAACACTTCTTGAATAAATAATTTAACTTCACGTAATTTTCACTTACAGGATCACTTAGAAAATCATGCAAAAAATATTCTATTGGTTTTAAATGCTAATTTAATCAGAGTGAACGAATCAGTTTCTCATAATGATTTACTAGGTACCACCAATTTTCCCTGTGAAATTTACCCCTCCCCTATATTTAACACAATAAAACTTGCATAAAGGTTAATATTATCTTGAAAATTCTTTGTCCATTCAAAAGAAGAAACATTATAAAAACTTCTGATGATTTAAAAGATTTTTTCAGCTCACGGAAATAATGAAAATTACAAACAAAAAACAATGTTTACATTTTTGCACCGTTAAATCAATTGAAATTTAACGTAACCAAAACAAGTTATGACTAGAGGCTTATTAAAAAAAATTCTATGAAAAATAAAACAATGGTCCGATTTTCACGAAAATTTCCATAGTTATGTACATTTTGATGAAAATATGTCTGAAATAGTTTATTCCTAAAATATATTAGAGCAAATATATTTTACGATGTCTACTCCCCTATTTTATTTCATGAAATATGAAAAAATGAACCGACAAAAAACAATATTTACTTTTTTTCTATAAAGATAAAAGTCTGAATAATTATATCAGAAGATTTTTATAAGTTTCTATGCGAAAGTTTTTTTGGTAAAAGAACCATGAATATAGAATTCTGCTAAAAGATATCAATAAAGAAGCTGACTCTGTTGTAAAAAAAAGTAATGTTTTATTTATTTTTTAAGATAACGTCGAATAATTTTTCTCCACTCTGATAATTTGATCTTTGAATTAACTGTTTTTCTTTGTAACAATTCTTTATGTTTGTTATTTCTTTTTTGCGAGGTTTAAAAAAAGAAAGTTAAAAAATATTTACGTCCCTTCTAAACTGATCACGTGACGTATTTTGGTGGTACCTATAATTTACATTCAATTTGATCTTTTCATCATTTAACAAATTTTTTCAATTTTTCATGATGAAAATATCAGTAAAGGTAAACGGTAAATTTCAACCCGTATCGAGTTATTTTATGCCAAGAGGTTAGGGAATCGCATTCAATATTAGTTCATATTTACTATTTCTCTGAATGTTTGAGATGAGGCTTGAAGATTAGTATTATCTGCGTTATTCGGACTATTGTCCCCATCTTCATTGTTATTGGTACAACGTTTCGGCCGATATACCCTCCGGCCTTCTTCAGGTATTTCTTGTCGGACTCAGGAACCTTCTCGAACTCGGGAACTTTCTTGTCGTAATCGGGAGCCATCACAGAACTTTGAACCTAACCCTTTATTTATTCCACGGGGGTATCCTGTTCTCATTCCGCTAACCATAGCTGGGGTAGGAGTTGTGTTAATTAATTATTTTTCTAACTGCTTTCACTCAGGATTGAACTCGGGTTCCAGAGATAACTGTCACTTATAACTGTCTTAACCTAACTGCCTTATCCACTCGGCCATTATGTCCAATTGGACAATTGAGTGTGAATTTTGAGAACTTATAAACCTAATGTCTTGATTTGGCTAAAATATCTACCTATTTTACTTATGTATGATTTTTACCTAGACTCATATTGTTTTTTTTTTAGTTCTTACTGAAGAGTTATTTTTCTTCTTTGCATACGGTCATAGCGAATATTTAACTACCAATACCAATCTTTTACCCGGGAGAATGCTCGTATCCGAAAAAACTATAGCATTATATTTTGCCTTTCAAGCACAATTTACAATGTTTTCATCCCTCATGACAAGCATATGATAGTTTTGTAAAAATAAATCCTTAAACTTTTTTAGATGGTTGAATATTGTCATTCTACTAACTTTTAAGACATTTTTTTTAAAGAAACAATTTGATAGAGATTTTCTTTGATTCTTCGTTGATATTGCCATTGTGAAAAGATACTGCACCATTTTAGGAGTTATCTCCCCCTTACATTAATACGAAGCAAGATATGCTGTACAACTGGAAGCAGTTCCATTAACTTAGCTTAGTTAATGCCTATTACTTGTAGAATTAAGGTAATTTTCACCTTTATTTGGCTAATTTCCTAGCAAATAAGGCAATTAGAGTAACCTCCATTGACTTTCGCTTTGAAACAAGCCGGTAGCTATTTGAAAGTCTCCGTGCGAAATATACAAATCTTAGAAACTTTTCAAAAATAATACAACTGCATGGCTTTAACACAAAAATATCATAAATGTGTTTTTAATAACAATTAAGTTCAATTCAGATAATGCGCACTACAATTTTATGCTAGGAATTTTAACAACTAAAAGTGAAAATTACCGAATTAAGTGGTCATGTTTTATAGTCAAGCATAAAAATAAAGTGTAAAGAACCTTTTTTTTTTTCTTTTTTAAATCCTTGTTCTTTTATTATTAATACTAGCAAATATATGCACCCTCTGGGTGCAAGTATTTAAGTTTTAATATAATAAAATAATCATTTAAATTAGAAAGGCTAAAGAAACTGAATAAGAATGGACATAAAATGATTTGAACAGAGGGGGTATGATGAAAAATAGAACAACTTTGAAACTAACTCTTCCATCATTTTCCGTTACTCCCGTCTTTCATTGGTAAATTTTCCTAATTAACTATTTAGTTAAAATAGGAAGTAAAGAATAATATTACAGTCATTTCTTCTTGTTAATGGTTTCTTTTAAGATTTATCCCCGAGATTGTTGCTCATATCAAATAGATAAAACCAAACAATTAGAAATCAATAATACTAATCATATATTTATTAAAATCAAATTTTTAATATCAACATGCAAATTAGCCTTCCCATTCACACTGTAAACCTCTATTGTGTTGTATAAATAAATACAATTGCATGTTATTAGTATGTAGATATGGTCAACAGTGGCTTCGGCCTCTGGACCATTGATATAATTAACGGCGTCGACCCAGGGGCAACACCTGCCCCCTTGATTTAAAGGGGCAGGGCTGGGTTTATTGCCCAGTGCTAAGGCGCCCCCTTGAGGGGAATGCCGACGGATCGACGCAATTTTTCACCCGCCACCACATGAGTCTCGGTTTGTGGGTGGTCCACATAAATAGGGCTTGTGCCTGACCCGTACAAGTGGGTACGTGGAAAATATCATGTAGATTAGGACAACACTAATAAAAAGGTGAAGAAATTTTATTAATAATTGAGGTTTAAATATAAATAAAATCATGGAGATGTGATGTCAATAACTAAGAGAATTGTGACTTGAGTAGGAATATAGTTTCGGTTACAGACAGAAAAACACACAATCTCCATTATAATAAGATATTTCATATACCTCAGGAGCAACATTGCATCTACTGAAAGCAATGTCAACATACTAATACATATATTTACAAACTGAACGGAAAGGTAAAGAACCAATGCAGTTTGGCAGCGGTAGTTTGTCAGGGTAGCACTGATTTCAGCATCCCACCACCTTAGGGACGCTAGCTCCTGATTTATTTTGTGGGTCTAAATCAACAGAAAGTTTGTATAACAATATTTCATCGGCTGAGATCAGTCAACATAGTAAGTAAAAGTAAAGTCGTCCGGGTGGCCTAAAGTTGGTATCAGCCAGACAGCGAGGGCAGATCACATATATAGACCATCTCCTGTTCGTTTGTACTCTTTCTTTGCTTTAGTAAACCACATTTGTAATTAAGCATTTATTCTTCTAGAACATTCGCTTTATATATATATATATATATGTGGAGAAAAGTAGACAAACACGGGATGTTTTCAGCATTTTGAGAATTTCATCATTGGAGTAAGAACTATATCCAAGTCCTGAAGATGGTCTAATAAGAGACCGAAACGTTGCACCGTCGACAATAAACATCAAGTTTCCATAACATCCCGCGTTTGTCTACTTTTCTCCACATACTGTCGGATTAACCTCTCACATTTCTCCCATATATATATATATATATATATATATATATATATATATATAATATATATAATGTTAAAACCTAATGAGTCGATATACCTACTAACAGTTTCACTTGTAGTTCATCTGGATAAGAAGCTGACACTTGCCCTGATGAACTACTAAGTGAAACTGTTAGTAGGTATTATCAGACTCATTAGGTTTAACTTTATTATTTGCTCTACTTAGGTATTGAGCACTTTTTACTTTTTAGTTTTAGATAATCCTAGTGGTTTATATATATATATATATATATATTAATATATATATACATAGTGTTGGGATGGTCACTGTTTTCAGCTTTTGCTAGAATGGTGTACCAAAGGCAGTATTATTGGTAGAGTGCTCAATATAAAATAGAGCTGTTATATAATATTAATAAGATAAATATATAGGTTTTACATATCTATCTATTTGGTGGCAAATGGACATTCACGACCATATGTGTTTCATGAGAGGCAATCATCAGTAAACATGTTTCAAATTTGAAATATCTTCACCTGATGATTGCCTCGCATAAAATTATAATATATATATATATAATATTATATATATATATATTTCTTTTGGCCAAGTGTTATAGTATTAACCGATTATTTTCTGATTAGTACGACTCCGTTGATCTTTTCTTTGTAGTATATTTTTACAATCAAGATATTTCCCGTTCTTTTCTTACCGCAAGGTTTCCCAACAAGTTTGGTATATAATATATATATATATATTATATATATATATATTAATATATATTATATATACAACCTTGAGTAGGTAACCAGTCTAGGAGAAGGAAAACTCTGAATTTAAAAATCCTGAGGTCAGTCGTTGATTGGTTTGTGGTATTCCTTGTGCACCAATTCTTTCCTATCGACAGTGACAAAAACAGCGGATGGTCCAACACAAGCCTTCACCACAATAAACAAAACACTGTGTTGGTTGTTCACTGATTGAACACTCATGCGTCGAAAATCGACGATAGAGTCCTATAATACATTAATATATATATATATATATATATACCAAACGTATTGTACATGATACACAATAATAATATAATAATAACAATAATATATTATATATATATATATATATATAATATAATATATATATATATTGGAGGATATGTGCTTAATTGAAGTCATACCTAATTTTGAAAATTAATTAGTTAATAATTAATGAATTTTGTCGGGCGTATATGTTCAAATGTAAGGCTAAACAAATCGATAACATGTCAATCCCTGAATGTACATTTCGACCTATTAGGTCTCATCAGTAAGGTTATAGACATGAGACCTAATAGTCGAAATGTACATTCAGGATTGACGTTTTTTCGATTTGTTTAGCCTTAATTTGAACATATATGCCCGCCTAAATTCATTAATTATTAACTAATTAATTTTCCAAATTACGTATGACTTCAATTAAGCACATATCCTCCAAATATATATATATATATATATATATATTATTATTATTATTAGTATTTATTGTGTATCATGTACCAATACGTTTGGTTATTATATATATATCCCCCAAAAATTGTCGGCTTAAAGCATATAAAAATAAACACATTTGTTTGTTTACTTAACCTCATATATATATATTATATATAATATATATAATTTATATATATGGGAATAAAAAGGCTTAAATACCATGGTATCGTGATTATGACCATTTCCACTCGAGAGCATGCTCAAGAGTTCTTCAGATCAGATAACTTTGCTCTGTTTACAATAATTAAACATTGAGCTCTCATACGGAACCTGAAACAGATCAGTGATCTGAAGAAAGCTCTTGAGCATGCTCTCGAGTGGAAATGGTCCATAACCACGATACCCATGGTATTTAAGGCCTTTTATTCCCAATAACTTTGCTCTGCTTACAATAATTAAACATTGAGCTCTCATACGGAACTGAACTCTACAACAAACTACGGGTAGAGAATTAGGACCACCTAGAATCACCTTGTACCAAGAAACTTGGTACCACACAAAGTATATATATATAATATATATATATATATATATATATATGTGTTGTGTGTGTGTGGCAATGTCTATTCGTTGTAAAATAAGCTAAACAAAACAAACAACCACTTTATATAACAAATGTTGATTGAAAACCACTTTTATTTGTAAGTAGTCATTACATCCAACTTTGTAGAAATTGTCTAACAAATAAATCTTTAAATCTTTAATCAGATTCACTTGTGAAAACATTTTTCTATGGAAGATTGTTCTTATAAAAGTAAATTAAAGAATGTTAACCTTTTTATTATTGTTAACGAACGTGATTTGAGTTTCGTATTGACCGGATGTTATTTTTAATCGAACAAAACCAAACATTATTATTATTATTATTAAAATAGACTCTCTCGTCGATTTTCGACGCATGAGTGTTCATTCAGTGAAACACCAACACAGTGTTTTGTTTATAGTGGTGAAGGCTTGTGTGGACCATTCCGCACTTTTTGGCACAGTCGATAGGAAAGAATTGTGCATCAAGGAATGCCACAAACCCACCAACGACTGACCTCAGGAATTTTGAATTCAGAGTTTTCCTCTCCTAGACTGGTTATCTACTCAAGGTTAAAGAGCACAGTCTGCCTTACTATTTTACCCTAGCTGGAGTAAGAATAATGGATTCATACCTTTCCCAAGGGTATTAGCGCTATGTGAAATGCAAACAGACTTGTCTAGGATTTGAACTCGGGTTGGCAAGTCCATTTCCCACGACTCTAACCATTATACCACGCGCTTCCATTATTATTATCATTATATCATTACTACTACTACTACTACTACTATACTACTACTACTATATACTAATAATAATAATTGTAGTTTGTGCACTTGAACGGTCCCCAAAAGCTTGGAAAAAAGACTGGAGGAACTACTACTGCAAATCCAGTGAAAGACCATCAGCTAATGCTAGTGTGAAACACTCACATAATAATAATAATAATAATAATAATAATAATAATAATAATAATAAAAGAACGAGAAAGTTAATGACCATGCAAAGGCTCTTCACCCTAGAGACGATAGAGATAGATTATATGTGTCAAGAAAGGAAGGGGGAAGAGGTCTTCCAACATAGAGGACTGGCGTAGAAACCACAATCCAACAACTTGAGGATTACACAAGAAAGAGCAAAGAAAAATTACTTATGGCGGCAACAAATAGTAGATGTGACAGATGGACAAATAGAAAAACAACAAAGACTAGAAAAACAAAAATGGGAAGAAAAACAATTATATGGACACTTCAAACGACAAATCGAAGAGACTGCAGATGGAAAGACTTGGACATGGTTAAGAAAAGGAAACCTCAAAAGAGAACAGAATCATTAATAATTGCTGCACAAAATAATGCCATAAGGACAAACTATATCAAAGAGAAAATTGATAAGACCCAACAAAATAGTAAATGTAGACTCTGCGGTAATAGAGATGAGACTGTAAACCATATACTCTGTGAATGTAACAAACTAGCACAACGAGAATACAAAACTAGACACGACTGGGTTGGGAAGGTATCCACTGGAAATTATGCAAAAAAATTAATTTTGACCATACAACAAAATGGTATATGCATAAACCAGAATCTGTTCTTGAGAACGAAACGCACAAAATTCTCTGGGACTTTGAAATAAAAATGGATCACCTTATCCCGCAAGAAGACCAGACCTAGTGTTGATAAACAAAAAAGAAAGAACTTGTAACTGGTGGATTTTGCAGTTCCAGCAGATCACAGGGTGAAGCTAAAGGAAAATGAAAAAATGGACAAATATCTGGACCTTGCCAGAGAACTGAAAAAGTTATGGAATATGAAGTGAAGTGATACCAATTGTAGTTGGTGCACTTGGAACAGTCCCAAAAGGATTGGAAAAGGGTCTGGAATGTTTGGAAACCAGAGGAAGGGTTGAAACCATTCAGAACACTGCACTGCTACAATCTGCCAGAATACTCAGAAGAGTCCTGGAGACCTGAGGAGACTTGTTATCACTCAGACTCCAGTGAAAGACCATCAGCTAATGCTGATGTGAAAACTCAAAAGGAGTAAAATAATAATAAATGGAATTAGCAATAGAAGGAAAACCTAATAGAAATTCAAAAGAGGCATCTTCAAGGGAGACTCGCTCTCGCCATTACTAATTATTAGAGCAACATGTCCAATTAATTATATACTTAGAAAAGGCACAGGAGCCTACAAATCTACAAATTTACATTAAGATATACATGGATAATATGAGGAAGGTAGAAGGATGGTGAACAAGAAATGAAAACTCAAAACAAATCAGAGAGTTGAAACGTTTCGTCCGAATCATACGGACATCTTCAGTCGAATCATTTTTATTGAAAGCAAATTTTGTGCGAGTATAAGTGACGGAAGTGAAGGGAGGGAGGTTAGGGGTAGACATGAATGAAGTGAGGGTAGTATACAGGAAGTGGAGAGAGGATGGAAATGGATGAGCACTCCACTCCTGTATACTACCCTCACTTATCAGAAGCCTGTGTCATTGGTAGTTTTAGATAATAACCAAGACTTCGATTTGCTTTAGATCATATTTTATCCGAGAATCCCCACCAGATACCTGTCGGCCGTGTGCTTAACACGACTTACCACCTTCGTTGGTTTGCCGATACTGAACTAAAAACTCTCTTTCTAATCTAAACCGGAGGAGGGTCTTCTCCACTGATTCTTACGGTCCCCCAGAGGGAGGGTCAGACTGAGGTCAAGCCGAGTCACTCAATCCTTCTCACTACTGTTAATGGTACTAACAATTATGTAACACAACTAGTGCATTATATCTTTTATTTATTGATACTAGCAAATATACGCACCCTCCGGGTGCAAGTATTTAAGTTTAAATGTAATAAAATATTATATTAAATTAGAAAGGCTAATGAAACTAAATAAGAATGCAGATAAAAAGATTTGGCAGAGGGGGGTATGATTGAAAAATAGAACAACTTTGGAACTAACTCTTCCATCAGATTCCCTTACTCCCCTCTTTCATTGGTAATTTTTTCTAATTCAACTATTTAGTTAAAATAGGAAATAAAGAATAAATTACAGTTATTTATTCTTGTTAATGATTTCTTTTAAGATTTATCCCCGAGATTTTTGCTCATATTCAATAAGATAAAACCTAACAATTAGAAATCAATAATACTAAGCATATATTTATTAAAATCAAATTTTTAATATTAATATGCAAATTAGCCTTCCCATTCACACTGTAACCGCTATTTTGTTGTATATATATAAATACAATTGTATGTTATTAGATGTAGATGAAGCCTAACAGTATCGATATTGTAAAACAACTTTATTAATAATTGAGGTTTAAATAAAAATAAAATTATGGAGAATATGATGTAAATAACAAAGGGAATTGTGACTTGAGTAGTAATATAGTTTCGGTTACAGACAGAAAAACACACAATCTCCATTATAATAAGATATCAACATTGAAAATTTCATTAAATTCGGTTAATTCTCTGATTTTTGGTAATTTTTTCTTTCGGCGGGGGTCATACGATGGTGGAATTTAGGTCCCTTAAGTTCGATTTAACCTTATTAATATGTTTACCATAAATCAAGGGTTGATCTATATACGAGATCGACTAATTTCTTCCGGAGAAGGATCATGGAAGTTTGTTATTATTTTCTTTTCTTATTTTAATTTTAAAAAAGACATGATATAAACAGTACAGGTTACCGAATATCCATTATAATAAAAACTGTTAACCTCAGAACTGACTTCACTTGAATCAAGGGATATTCCTGTATTTGACGGCATATTACAAAATATGTAAAAATAGATTTTTGAAACATATTGCCCTATGTCAGCGAGTTTGATCAAATTCATTAAAGGTGAATCAAGGGTTGATCTATATACGAGATCGACTAATACACGGTTCTTCCGGAGAAGGATCATCGGAGTTTGTAATTATTTTCTTTTCTTATTTTAATTTAAAAAAATCATCTTAATCTCCACAGGTTTAGCTTAAAAATTCCGAGATGAATCGAATGAACAGAACTTTATGTACCGTATATACTCGTGTATAGGTCGAATCTTGAAGACCAAAAATCAGGCAAAAATTTAAATCGACTTTTATATGAGTAATTGATTTTGAAAGGAAGAACTAAAAACAATCTTTTGTTTGAAAAATGAATTCCGTAAATTATCAATAGTAGTACAAAATATAAAACAACCTCCGGGCGATGTAAAAATAGATTTTGAAACATATTGCCTGAGGGATGGGAGTAAAAAATTCAATGTCAGCGAGTTTGTACCCTAAGTAAGTAAAATCATCAAATTCCTTAAAGGATTAAAAAATAAAACAATTTGAAATGTAAACTTTAAATATGTATTAAAATAAAACAAACTATATATAGATATATAATACCAGTCATCTATTTATTAAAACTTGTTTTAAAAAACAATGAGGACTGTCTAATGTAGCATGTTCAAATTTTGAGTGTATTTATTCTATGTTATAACGATTTTGGGTAATGTGACGTAAGCAGTGACGTAATTTTCGTTACAGACAAAAACCGGAAGCGAATCTCCATTATTAATAGAGATGTTGATCCTAAATCAAGGGTCGATCTATATACGAGATCGACTCATACACGAGTAGATACAGTATTTAATTTAATCTAATTAGTTTCACTTCGATTGTGAACCGACTTGTCTGCAGTTTGAGAAAAGGTCAACAACTTTTCTTTTCTTTCAGAAAACTTTAGTCAATAAAGAAGAAAAAGATCTTCTGCTTAAGTTACGGATAACGAAGTCAATTACATTATATCTTAATGAGAAGAATTGCATTGAAATTACTTGTCGCTCAATGGGGACAAAAGTGCATAGTGTAGACACTTTGTTAAGAAAACAAAACAAAAAGACAATTGACAAGATGACGTGGAATTAGCTGTTAAGTGAAAACAAATTCTAACGGAAAGAAATACGCATAAAAAAATCCACACCGTTTTCTTATTTTTTCTTTAGAATTAGTTGTATGGAGTTGTAAGAGGATATTCTTGGTGCGTATTCTTTGGGTTTTTGCTTTATACCCCTTCTCTTTTGAAAGGGTCCAAAAATTCAAGTAATATCAATCCTTTGAAAGTCTCTCCCAAATGACCGCCCTGTCGGCTGGGGCGTTAGAATGCACCGACTGCACCTCTGCAGAGGGGTAAGACGCCCCCAATAGGGCCACCTGTTGGCTGTGGGTGGCGACCCGTGATGCTTAAGGATAGAGCCCAGGAGGACGAACAGTTCATGAATTGCAATACTCCACTTTGGCCCTATCAATCGACTGGTCACGTCAAGCCCTAGCACGTACATGATTTTCCCAACCCTATTGCCCTTATGGCAAGCCTCAACCCCTTTTTATCATATGGGTGCTAGAAGGCGGGGGTTGCGGGTTTACATATCATGGGAATGACGTTAAACTCTATCTGATGGTGAGGTTCCAGTTTTGGAGGTTTGGGGAATGTGGAGCACCCCTTCATCCCATTGCTCCTGGTCCACTCTGACCCGGAGTGGTAGTACCTGTTAGGGTCCCATCTATGGTTAAATAGAAAACTGTATTTATAAAAAAATTGTATTATCCTTTAAGAATTGATTTATTTCAAAACTTTATCGGCATTAAATGACCCACTGAGGTTGATATGCCGTAAAACAAAACAAAACAAAGCAACTGAACGAAATGCAATTCCTTTCCCAACTGAACACGCCACTCTCACTTCAAATAGCAGTCGTCAGATTTCACTTGCCGTCCAAACACTTTCTTCCTCACTCCCCTGTCAGCGACAGTCCGTCGTTATTTCTGCTCGTTCGAATGCGCTTATGCAAATTCCGATATACTTTATTTGGGTCTCTACTAACAACACCTCAGCTACGAGGAGGTAGCGAGTTCGAGTATCCGTAGCCGCTCGCCACAGGCCAAACATATCCTGATGCGCTTTGTTTGTGGGGGCTGGAAATCCGCTTGTTCATAGGGCTGCCTTTCAGTCTCGTCACACCATCTCATTTGGTGGTCACGTTGAAAAGAAGGAATTTAAGGAACGAACAAGGAAAGGCAGAGACTGAAGGAGGTTTTATGATTTAGGCTTTATTGAACGGGTCATAGTTGCCTGTAGCAAGGGAATATCTCCCTGGCTAGTAAGAGCGACTAGACCCTGTTAAGGCCAAATTTTGAATGCCCGAGATATTCTTTTGGGGGTCTGGGGACAGTCCTTTTTGTCGCACATACGCGGAGGGTTCTTCCAGTGAAGGCCCATGGGAGTTTGTTGTTTTTTAAAAATTTAATTTAATTTAATTTTTATTTAATCACCGCAGTTGGTAGTATAAGGTGTAATGTGGCTTTTATTTCTAAGGTTAAACCACTTCTTATCATACGTTAGGAGGCTTCAGAGAAACCCCGAACGTAGGTGAATATATATGCAATAAAATACAACAAAGAGGTAGATAAAAAATACAGACTTTATTGTCTGAGCAACATTTAACAACAATACAAATACAAAACCGAACGGAAGTCCTAAAGAAAGAAGAAAAAGTTCTTGGTTAAATAAGTTACCTCGAAAGATTATCCCTTACTTCATACAGGAGCCACGTGGTAAACCTTTTATTCTTTTTAATGGGTGGGGGGGCAATGCTCCCAATTCGAAACGGACCGAGACGCCACTAGTGCATATCTGGAGATCTCAGATGAGAAAAAGAGTTTTTTCTCGGGCTATGTTTAAATAAACATGGTATGGACGCCCTCTAGTGGCAAACCCAAGCGGCAAGGGAAGATAACCCTTTTCCAAAATGAACTACATCCCAACAGTAGTATCTGTTTCAATTAACGCAAAAAGCAATACTGGTTTGGAAACTTTGAAAAATCAAACTGGTTCTAAGTGAGGATCGAACTCACTATCAACGGTCTGTGAGAGTCGTTTACTAACCATGAAACCTCTGCAAGAAACCCGGTTCGATCATAATAGTAATTTATCTGCTTTTCACACCTCAATTCGAGATTTTTATATTAAACATGATTGGCACAATAAGAATATATATATATATATATATATATATATATATATATATATAATTTCCAATGCAGTACACACATTTTAAAATGCCTATAGCACTTTTCCCATCAATTCTTCTACTTTCAGCCTCCACATTAATATACTTTGAAAAAACTGGAACACATCTTAACCCTTGATGATGGCACTTCGAAATGCCGAAAGTACTCGGGACCTGAACTTTGGTGGACTAATCCACGAATTTCACCCAAATATTAAAAAATTGTCCAGAAAACTTGAAAAGATCACAAATTAAATTTTTAAACAGGAGATGTGTCTTTTGTTTAATTCAACATGCATAAATGAAAAAAATGAATATATATATATATATATATATATATATATATATATAATATAATAAGATAAATATATAAAGGTTTTACATATCTATTTATTAGGTGTTCCTTTGTCACCTAATAAATAGATATGTAAAACCTTTATATATTTATTTTATTATATTATATAACAGCTCTATTTTATATTGAGCACTCTACCAATTAATACTGCCTTTGGTACACCATTCCAGCAAAAGCTGAAACAGTGACCCTCTCACACAATATATATATATATATATATATATATATATGGGGAATAAGTGTTTAATTGGAGTCGTACCTAATTTTGAAAATTAATTAATTAATAATGAATTAGGCGGGAATACCTATTAAATGTATGGCTAAACAAATCGAGAAAAATCAATCTCTGTATGTACATTTCGGCCTATCAGCAGAGCTATAGATCGGAAGACCGCCCTGCCAGTCCGGTTTCAAATCACGCACAGGGCGGTCTTCCGATCTATAGCTCTGCTGATGAGGCCTAATAGGCCGAAATGTACATACAGAGATTGATTTTCTCGATTTGTTTAGCCATACTTAATAGGTATTCCCGCCTAATTCATTATTAATTAATTAATTTCAAAATTAGGTACTCCAATTAACACTTATTCCAAAAATTATCGGCAAAAAGCCATTCTAAATAAACCTTGTATATATATATATATATATATATATATATATATATATATGTAGTACCGGCCGTTCCTACAGTGGAGAATATACACCAGTTCTCACTATAAATAGTGAGACACCGAGTGGAAAGGTAGTACTGTTCCCGTTAACGACAAGCTAGTCGTTCATGCACCATTATTGTAAATACACTTGTCTTATTTTACCCTATCTCGACTTGACTTTTTTTTTACTGTTGGACTAACATCACAACAATATATATATATATATATATATATATATATATATATATATAATATATATTCCACGTTGCGGGAAACCGAAACACTAAAAATACAATGCATTTGAATAAAAAAGAATTTTACAATTTATCAAAAGTTGGCTCCTTAATTTCAAAATTTATAATACATAGATACTTTTGGAACTTAATTCCAATTAAAATAGTCCTCCGTAATATATATATATATATATATATATATATATATATATATATATATATATATATATATATATAAGAGAGTTTCATAATTTGCTTGAAGCATTGTGTATGTATTGGTTAGGAGGTTGATTTAGAAGGCTATCACAATGCAGTTTGGAATAAATAAAAAATAATAATACGGTAACAATGGTGGTGTGTGTTGACCTGTATTTTTTTTATTATTTCTTGAATTTTCAATGTATAATTAATAATAAATTATATATATATATATATATATATATAATATATATATATATATATATATATATATATATATACAGAACAATATCTGACTTTCAAAGAAAGAAATACTTAACAAACCGACTATAATGAATTTATTTCGACCAGAGACTCAATATGAGTCTAGTCTCATCAGATAGAGTTATGAGACTAGACTCATATTGAGTCTCTGGTCGAAATAAATTTATTATAGTCAAATGACAGTTAACTTTCTCTTTCTTTGAATATTATATATATATATTATATATATATATATATATATATATATATATATTGAGAGAGAGAGATGTTATATACTGGTCTTTTCACCGTACCAAATCTATATAACGTTGCATACCCTTTTCTTACTTCTTACTCTGGTCGTATTTTCTTCTGGCCGGCTTTGCTATTCTGATCGTCTATCTTCTAACATCTTGGTCTGGTATATCTTCTATGGTCTGGACTTTCTTCGGGGATTTCGGGTCTGGTTTCTGTTAGGGATCACTCCTTATCAGAAGCCCTGTGTTATTGTTAGTTTTTAGGTAATAAACACAAGACTTCGATTTCCTTTGAGGTTACTTTATTTGTAAATCCCTAACCCAGACAATGCGCGCCGATCCTTACATCTTGCTAGCTCGGATTCTAACTTCTAACTCACTTAAACTGACTATATCCTTAAACCAGAAGAGGGCCTTCTATTGCCTTCCGGTTCTCACGATCCATCCCCGGAAAGCAAGATCAGAGTGAGGTCAAGCGCCGTCAATCACTCCCAAGGCCATCAGCTGTACTAATCGCCATAATGACAATACCTTATAAAAGCATTAGGGATCCAATAATTATGTAACAGAGAGAGAGAGAGAGAGAGAGAGAGAGAGAGAGAGAGAGAGAGAGAGAGAGAGAGAGAGAGAGAGAGAGAGAGTACTTACATTCACAATCTGAATAATAATAATAAGTTTCAGTCATTGTCCTCTTTTTTATTTACAACTTGTACGCACAACGCCCAATCTTAAAAGGTGGTCATATTGACCCCCCCACCCAACCATAACTCTAACCCTAACCCTAACCCTAACCTAATCAATTCAAGAGGAAAGTGATTTTTTTCCGTATGATCGACGCTTATCTCTCAGAATTTATATTGGCTAATAAATTTGGTAGTTCACCATTAACTCGAACCCCTACTCAAACTTAACCCTAACCAATTCACCATTTAAACATTTATTTAACCCAATAACATAGACTAGTCCCGTTTAAAGAGGTGTGTGGTGTAATGGTTAGAGTCGTAGGAAATGGACTCGCCGAACCGAGTTAAAATCCTGGACGCTTCAGTTCACATATCGCTAATACACTTGGGAAAGGTATGAATCCAACTACTCTCCCTCCAGTTATAGGTAAAATAGCAGAGCAGACTGGACTCTTTAATCTTGGATAAATCCACTTGGGGTGGACACTAGTAGAATAGGCTCAGTCATATTAGGGATCTATTTTTAAATATAAAAAAAAAATATTCAAGTATTCGGCATAAGTAACGCCCTTTGTTTAAGTGGAACAAAATTAAAGCCTTTTTGATTATTCTTTATTTTTTCCGAACATGAATGTATTGCCACAGGTTAATGGATTAATATAATATATTAACAAAATTGATATAATGCTTATTCGGTTTAATAATGTTCAATACAAATGAAATCAAACCAAATTTAAGAAAGAAAAGTTACAAAAGATATAAAGTTTTAGAATTTAGTCATTTCTTTGAGATGTTTAAAATGTTCCCCTTCATATTCCATACAATTCTGAACTCGACCAGCAACACTTTTACAAACTTTTTGACACATTTCAATGGTAATTTCATGAAATTGATCTGAAATTGCATTCTTTAATTCTGGAATTGTTTTCGGCTTAAAATTGTAAACCTAATCTTTCAATACACCCCACAAAAAAAGTCCGGTGGTGTTAAGTCTGGTGAACGTGATGGCCAGTCAATTGGTCCTCTCCGTCCTATCCATCTACCTTCAAAATTTTCATTTAACAATTCCCTAACTCTTATCACATAAGATATGAAATTAAAAAGGGCGTTACTTATGCTGCACCCTGTATATAAAAAAAAATTGAAAATGTTCGTGCTAATTTTGTATTTATCGTATTTAATTTTTTCAGTAATTCATAGTAAAATACACCTTTTATATTTCACCAAATACAGGGAAATGGTCTCTTTCCGAAAGGTTAGTTTAAAAAAAATGTCTATAGAAGGGGGAAAAATAGAGGGGGGGGGTGGGGTGGGGTAAATAGATATTTGAGTCAACAAGTTCCTGCTGAGGGAGGGGGGCCAAAAAGAAGCGAGTTCACTGTCTTCTCGCAAGCCACACTTTCTTTTGGTCAACACAGTCTTCGTCTTCGACCAGCAGCTGAAAATCCGTCGTCGTCGTCGGCAAAATAATATTTTCTGACTGCCGTCTCATGTAAGCCGAACGCTTCTCTTCTTGTCACCCCACGCTCTACTCGCTTTGGTTATTCATGGGCATATTACACAAACATCCGGGTACATCAGTCTAACCTCGCGCCCGTCCAGTGCCTAATTCGCATTTGTTTTTGCATGCGGGAGGACGCGGGTTCGATCCCGGCAGGCAAGACAATGTCTTGCTCTTTTTCTTTTCTCGTTCTCCGTCACATTGTCTTATTTAGCTTTAGACGTTTATATTAAATAAATTATTTGCTTTATTTTTCAAGTTACAACAAAAGCAGCCTAACATTCATTGTAGAGGACACTTTGTTGTTACGTCTAAAGGCGCCTTTTTTACTAGTTCTTTGATACCACGCTTGTATTGTTACATAATCTATGCATAGATTATTGTCAACCCCCTGTATTTATGAAGGGATGGCCCCTTTTTATATCACGGGCGGTACTTTCCATGGAATATTACAGAAAGCCTGCGAAATACGTGAAGTCATGTGGGACCGAGTTAACCCTCAGTTTCAGCTTGGACGTCAGGCAGAAAGCATGTCTGCCTTAGCTGGACTCAAATGCCCACGTGCTTTGTGTTAGTTAGAAGAAGAATTTTAGTTAAGTAAATAAAAGTTTGAATGAATAATATGGTGTTCTTGCTCGATGAATGTCTTGGCAACAAGACTGACCAAGAAGAAAGAATGCATCAAAGACGAACAGCCAACAAGAACCTAGCAATAGAAGTGAACATAGAGAGAGAAAGAATGGAAACGACTAGAGATCACCAAATGGCCAAAGAAGTAATGGAAAATGCATATGCATCTCTCTGTCTACATATCTCTCTCTCTCTCTCTCTCTCTCTCTCTCTCTCTCCCTCTCTAGTAAAAGAACACTTGTGTATATAACCAACGTGGGTATATACGCATGAGTTTAGTTCAGTATCGGCCAAACCACGAAGGTGGTAAGTCGTTTTAAGCACACGGCCGACTCAATCTGCGCAGGTAGTCTGGTGGGGATTTCGGAATAAAATATGATCTAAAGCAAATCGAAGTCTTGGGTTATTATCTAAAAACTACCAATGACACAGGGCTTCTGATAAAGAGAAATCCCCAATGGAAAACCAGCCACGAAGTCCCCAAGACGAAGTCCAGACGCCAGAAGAAAGAATATACAACAGATTCTGTGGAGTTTATTTCGGAAGGGAACACGTATATAAATATTGCCAAACTTTTGAATCGCCTTTGTAGAAACTATAAAAGTGTAATATACATTAATCGGGTTTAGATGCTTATGGACGTTTGGGTCATATGTTAACTTGTGAAAATGATGTCATTGTATTCTATCGGGCAATGACAAACACCTGAAGTAAGGACGCAGTAATGAACACTTGTATTAATGTTTCGTATCATTTAGCGTTCGCTCCTTTATTGGTCGAAAAGTCGTCGCATTTATATTTCACACAAACTAATATATGATTCCCAAATTGGACACGAGGGATAAAATCTGAAATATCTTCACCAACAGTTCTTTTAAGTTGAGGCCATAAATGTTTTTATCGTACACCCTTGGGTTTGGCTGTGGTTGACAGAAAATGACGCACTTGCGTCATCGATTTCATTTGGTGTTTACAACGGAACTCATTTCTTTCTTGGAATTATCGTTCCCAGGGAAAGTCCCAAGCAATTTATTTCCAAAGATCAAAGTTGGATGACCACGAGCAAAGGTGGCGGGGTAAACAGCGAGATTTGCTGGGTGATTCAAGATATTAGTCAGCAGTTGTTGATAGGTTAAGGTTAGTTGATTGTTTCACTATTAATTACGCGTCGAACTTCTTGGATTTTGGCTCCGGAATGTTATTTCCAAAGTTGGGGGTGGGTTTCTAGGATGTAGAGAGGAATTAAGAAAAATAGCCGTAGAATTACACGAAAAGCATTTCTGTAGGCATTGAAAGTGAGCCAAATTGGAACTCTCATGCGAATTGGACGGAATTTAAGTATTTCTGCTTTTCTTACAATGCAACGAAGAAGATTTACCATATAACATGTATATATTCCAACAAGACTATTTCGGCTATTTTTTTAATGTATAAACATAAAATTCTATAAAACGTTCTGTCGACGGGGCTTAGAATACGCTACCTGTGCGTAATACCTTCTTTCAAAGGGATGTCTTGAATACGACACTAGGGAATAGCCAGTTACTCATTTATTTTCATTATTCCCATGTGAACTCTGACCCAGCGTGGTGGTATACGTTTGGGTCCCATTTATGGGTCAAATAGATCTGTTTGCAAATTATTAATATTAGATAGTAATGATTGATTTTATATGAACCTTGTGAAAAAAATGTAAATAAAAATGTAAGAAAAACCTCACATGAGCGGACAATTAATCAATTATGTTTAAATTTGCAAACTGTATCAAGAGGTGAGACTACATTTCCTGAAGAATGTGAAGTAATCTTTCATTGCTATTACTCCCAAGTCCAAGTTGATGGTCCCTCTCATTTAGATGGAGCAGTGTGATATGAATGGATTTTAGGTAAGTAAGGGGATACACACACATTTTAAATTCACCCTCTTGACATACTCTATCCAGGCTTAGTGGCAAGTTGAGGCTCAGGATGACTAGCGATGTAATATAATATCAAGTATTCTTATCTAATACAAATAATTTGCCCACAGTCATATAATATCAAGTATTCTTATCTAATACAAATAATTTGCTCAAAGTCATATAATATCAAGTATTCTTATCTAATACGAATAATTTGCTCACAGTCATATAATATCAAGTATTCTTATCTAATACAAATAATTTGCTCACAGTCATATAATATCAAGTATTCTTATCTAATACAAATAATTTGCTCACAGTCATATAATATCAAGTATTCTTATCTAATACAAATAATGTGTATACAGTTATATGATATCAAGTATTCCTATCTATTACAAATAATTTGCACACAGCTATATGATATCAAGTATTCCTATCTATTACAAATAATTTACACACAGTTATATGGTTTCAAGTATTCCTATCTAATACTAATAACTTTAATTTAAAGTAATTATTTCTCTTTTAATAATGATGTAAAGACGAAGCTTTTGTACAAAGTTTGTCCTTTTTGCAATTCACTGTAGGTACGTACCAGATTACTGTTGACCTTTCATCGAACTTTTGATCTATTTTCATTCACCCTACCGGATGTCTAACCAACCCCCCCATTGAATAAACTTGGTGGGGGTTCTAGTATAGTCGTTAACTATTCGGGTATGTTGTAGATAGTTCTGTTTGTTGTACCAATTGCACTTTTCGAGCGACATAGATAAGAACAGACTTCGAGGGATATATATCGACTAACCAGAACATTTTATCTAATGATAAAGAAGTTACATCATTTTTATTATTCGGACTATTGTCCTCATCTTCATTGTTATCTGTACAACGTTTCGGTCGATATGCCCTCCGGCCTTCTTCAGGTATGTCTTGTCGGATTCGGGAACTTTTATCTATTATCTTAACTTCATCCCATAACGGCAGATGGTTTCCCTTTTCATTCCATATATGGTCAGCCATACCCGATTTTTTCTATTTCTCCTCGAACCACTGCTTTACGGTTCTCCTCTAGTCTTACCTTAAGTGGACGGCATGTTTCGCCTTTGTATACTTTGTTTACTATTTTCAGAGAAATAGTAAAAAAGGAAGTAAAATGCTTGTAGGAACTTCTAAACTGTTTATCTGAATAATAAGTCGTTTGAAATCAGCATAACAACGACAAAATGTGTATTTCCCTCGTTATAAAATAACTAAATAATAACTTTTTCCCCCAAAGAATTTTACAAATTACTTTTATCTCCAACAGAGCTGAACTTATTAATATTTCAAATCACTAAAGAACTTAATAAGCAACTTATATATTGATATATTTTCTCTGTATTTTGAGAAACTTAAAACATTATTAAAATCACACATTTCTGAAATATTGCGTCGTAACTTTTTCAACGTTTTTCTCATTTATAAAATCCGTTGAAGTACCTGTCTACGCAGGGTACTTCAAGTTAACACTTGCATCGGAAAAACGAAAAGAATAACAGACAAAAAGTACTTGGTGTCGTTAGAGTATGTGGCCTACCTGTTTGATTCTCTTGTAGTATGTGGCCTACCTTTTTGATTCTGTTATAGTATGTGGCCTACATGTTTGATTCTATTATAGTATGTGGCCTACCTTTTTGATTCTATTATAGTATGTGGCCTACATGTTTTATTCTATTATAGTATGTGGCCTACATGTTTTATTCTATTATAGTATGTGGCCTCCCTTTTTGATTTTGTTATAGTATGTGGTCTACCTTTTTGATTCTGTTATAGCATGTGCCTACCTTTTGATTCTGTTATAGTATGTGGCCTACATGTTTGATTCTGTTATAGTATGTGGCCTACCTTTTTGATTCTGTTATAGTATGTGGTCTACCTTTTTGATTCTGTTTAGTATGTGGCCTACCTGTTTGATTCTGTTATAGTTGTGGCCTACCTTTTGATTCTGTTATATAGTGTCTACCTTTTTGATTCTGTTATAGTATGTGGTCTACCTTTTTGATTCTGTTATAGTATGTGGCCTACCTTTTTGATTCTGTTATAGTATGTGGTCTACCTTTTTGATTCTGTTTATAGTGTGCCTACCTTTTTGATTCTGTATAGTATGTGGTCTACCTTTTTGATTCTGTTTGATTCTGTTATAGTATGTGGCCTACCTTTTTGATTCTGTTATAGTATGTGGCCTACCCGGTTTAAATGTGTCCTACCTCAATAAGAGTCTATTTATTGATATAAGTAGTAGGCAATTTATTGAAACTAATTATTTTCCACATATATTCAATTTCAAGAAATGCAATTCAGTCATAAGCTGTATATAGTAATTAAGAATAATTAAAAAGAAGAAGAATTTATCCACAATTTACATGAATCAGAGATCTATTTAATTCCAAAATATTCTAAAATTATGAAATAGGGTTAGGGTTAGGGTTATCAGTTACTATCTTAACCTCATAATATGCTTCGGTAGTATTTTCTTTCGAGGTTTATTTTAGAAACTTGCAACATGGCCTCATGCTGGTTTTTAATTTTTGTTAGATACATTTTTCTCGATGGGAAAACCTATTTCCACACAAAGAACAAATCTGCCCACGTTTCACTTCACGCTTGGGATTGGTATCTATTATTTCTCCGAGCTATGGTTAAATAAACTTGTTGTGGGAGGACCTCTTAAATATAGGACTGGGTCCTAAGATATGGCAAACGACTGAAGGAACTAAGGACATTCGCAAAGGAAAATAAAGAGTGGCCCCAAATGAAGAAGGCGTTAATGTTGCTGTAGGGTTTTCTGATTGGTTGGTAAGATATTCGCTGTTCTTTAAAGACATCTTGATGCAAATTGGTTCAAAGGCCCAGCAAACAACCAACCAACTAGAATATATCTTCAACTCCTCCTGCTTAAAAACTGTTGAAGGTCATTTTTTCTTTACTTTCACATCTCATTTCTCGAAATGAGTGCAAAAGTCTGCAAGGCATAAATACGATGTGTGTGCCTCGAAAGTACCTAATAATCATATTAGCAAAAGACATAGTATGCATTTAAGAAAAAACAAAACAAAAAAAACGGTATTATTTATGTATGTTACATAGCAAATTTCTCTTTAGTCTATTCTAATAATCATTGTTTAATAACATTTCAATTATTTAAATTTAAAAAAAGAAAGAAAAAAAGGCCTGTAACAAAGTTCTAATGTAATCTTATATGTGCTTAATTGGAGTCGTACCTAATTTTGAAAATTAATTAATTAATAATGAATTAGGCGGGAATGCCTATTTAAATGTATGGCTAAACAAATCGAGAAAAATCAATCTCTGTATGTACATTTCGGCCTATTAGGCCTCATCAGCAGAGCTATAGATAGGAAGGCCGCCCTGTGTGATTTGAAACCGGACTGTCAAGCTGACAGGCCGATACCATAACCACTACACCAAACGGACTTCTTAGATTTTACGATTTGTTTAGAGTAGGTTAATATTCCTCTTCTAGTGACTTTTATTACACGACGATATGATAAGTTGTAAACAAGGTATGTTTGGAATGGCTTTTTTGCCGACAATTTTTGGGAGAATATGTGCTTAATTGGAGTCGTACCTAATTTTGAAAATTAATTAATTAATAATGAATTAGGCGGGAATGCCTATTTAAATAATCTTATATATATCTATATATCTCTTATTATAATGTAGATTGTGTGTTTTTCTGTCTGTAACCGAAACTATATCACTACTCAAGTCACAATTCTCCATGATTTTATTTTTATTCAAACCTCAATTATTAATAAAATATTTTAACTTTATTAATACTGTTGACCATATCTACATATTATTAGTATGCAATTGTATTTATATATACAACAAAATAGCGGTTTACAGTATAAATGGGAAGGCTAATTTGCATATTGATATTAAAAATTTGATTTTAATGAATATGTGCTTGGTATTATTGATTTCTAATTGTTTGGTTTTATCTTAATGTATACGAGCAAAAATCTCGGACATAAATCTTAAAAGAAATCTATTAATAAAAAGAAATAATAAAAAGAAATAACTGTAATTTTATTCTTTACTTCCTATTTTAACTGAATAGTTAAATTTGGAAAATTTAGCAATGAAAGGCGGGAGTGATGCAAGAGTAAGTTTCAGTTGTTCTATTTTTTTTTATTATATCCCCCTCTGTTTAAATCTTTTTATCTGCATTCTTATTTAGTTTCATTAGCCTTCCTAATTTAATGTAATATTTTATTACATTAAAACTTAACTACATGCACCCGGAGGGTGCATTTATTTGCTAGTTCCTATAAGAAACTGTTTTAAAACTTAAATCTAAGAGCATTTTTTTTTAAATTCAATTTTCTGAAATGTTAAAATTAAAGATTTTAGAGAAAAATGATTTTCTTATCACAGTTTCTCATCCAATTGCTTTGAAGCTAAAAAATAAAATGTTCAAACTGAGAACTTACAATTCTTTTTTCTTTTAAAATCTTTAGTGTATCATTTATAGATATTTTCTTTTATTATTTAAAAAAAATTACTTAAGGGAGGGGACTACCTAGGGTAATGGCACGTCTGTCCTTTTTCAAAGCACTCCTGTTGGGATCTCACACACTTAACCTAATATCCCTACCTTACAATTTTCAAAACAGTCTGCAAAGTCCTCATTCGGGATCGCCATCAGCAGTATCATTGCGGTTTCTTTAATCTCGTCAACGGTTTGAAAACTCGTCCCTTTCAACGGCGATTTGGACTGTAGGGAAACTGGTAGACTTGGGTCATACGAGGTTTTGCACCCCACCCCGCCAAAAAGTTTGAGTGATGATCTATTTTTGCTTAGTCACTATGAATGCAACGTTCACACAGTATACAAACTAGTATACATTGCCTAATCAAATCAAGAATTCGCTAATTAATCACCATCTTTATATAATCCAAGTGTGTGGAGAAAATTTACAAACAAACATTGGATGTTATGATGGATGTAGATTTATCGTCAATGTTCGAACATTTCGGTTTACAATAGAAACCTTCTTCAGGACTGTGAAATTGAGAAGAAATCAAGGATTTCTGTGGATAAAAAATGATGGATGTGATGTATGCGTTGAATTTGAATAAAAAAAAAATGCATACAAAACATCCATCATCGTTTATCCACAGAAATCTTTGTATTCTTCTCATTTTCACAGTCCTGAAGAAAGTTTCCATTGTAAACTGAAATGTTCGAACATCGACTATAAATTTACATCCATCCCGTGTTTGTTTGTAAATGCTTCCAGGTCCACTCTGACCCGGAGTGGTAGTACCTGTTGGGTTCTCATCTATGGGTTAAATAGAAAAATATCAGTCTATAAAAAATTGAGTTTCCTTTAAGACTGAATTTATTTCAAAACTTTGTCGGCATTTAATGACCCACTGAGGTTGATATGCCGTAAAACAAAACAAACAAAGAGAAAAGACAGACTTCAGCATTATACAACCTAGGGTTGTCATGTCATAAAACGAACAAACAAATGAGCTTACCAACCAACCAACCAACCAACCAACCGACCAACGAAAGAGCCAATTAACCCTTATTTCACAGCATCATTATTTTTAGTTGGAGTAATTATCAAACACATTTTCGAAACAAGCTGTTCATCCATGAAACCAGTTTCCACAGTGAAAAGCTTATCGACTCTTTGCACTGTGAATGTTGAGATTTAATTTAATTAAAATTGGTTTGTCTTCACAACCTTCTGTCACTATATATATATATATATATATATATATATATATATATATATTATATATATATTGTGAGGACCTACGCTTATCTGAAGAAAAAGAATGCTCTGTTTCATATGTCTTTCGTGGAAGCAGGGATTCGTAATGGGATTAATGTGCATGCGCTGGTTCGAGTCCTTAAATTAGTTGTGAATATACATGAGTTATTATGTATATAATAGTCGTCCAAAGTGATTGTTAGAACAGAACCAGTTCGAGAGTGATACTTGGTTGGAGCATATAGTCTGTTGTGTGTGTGTGTGTGTGTGTGTGTGTGTGAGAGAGAGAGAGAGAGAGAGAGAGAGAGAGAGGAGAGAGAGAGAGAGAGAGAGAGGGAGGAAAGAGTTTCGTGTATTTTTGTTGGTTTGAGGAACCGAGAAACAAGTTTCTCATTTCCTCAAACCAAAAAGATAGTCGCACACACACACACACACACACACACACACACACACACACACGAGCGCGCTTATCAACTTTTCGCAATGTGAATATTGATGTCTGCCCTAATAGAAATTGATTGGTTTGTCTTCCAAACCTTCTGTCACTATATATATATATATATATATGAATTTAACATTTTGAAAAAACAATTAGTAATTATAATCTGCTGACAGAATTCTGTTTCAACCGCTTAGTAGAAGGGTCTTCGTCACGAGCAAAACATATGAAGGAAAGAAGGGATAAAAAACCATTGGAAGAAATAGTTTTTGAGTTTTATTTTTGAGTTTTATTTTTGGATTAAAAATGCTTCTGATTTTTAAAAATAAAATTAATTTTATTTTTGATACAGAATGCGCATTTTAAAAAATTCAAGCATTCCAGCATGTGTTTGTACCCCCTATTTCTTCCTACGGTTTTTTTTATCCCTTCTTTCCTTCATATGTTTTGCTCGATGATGATGACTACTAAGCGGTCGAAACAGAATTCTGTCAGCGGATTATAATTACTAATTGTTTTTTCAAAATGTTAAATTCATTCTGTCGGATTAACTTCCATTTATTTACACACACACACACATATATATATATATATATATATATATATATATATATATGAGTATGAAAAGGTGGAATGAAAACATCACACAATGCTGTTAAAGAAGAAACAATTTATAATATAATCATAGCTGATACTGATCAATATTTCGATTTTACAAAAATCATCATCAGAGCTCATTCACTCCGTAGTTGTTTGGGTCGGAGAGGAATGTCAAATCAGTTTACAAAACAAAAAACCTTAATACTGCAAAAAAGAACGAAAGTCGTTACAATATTCACCAATGTGGACATTCGCGCCATATATATGTCGGTCATGTCTCTATGTATACCTTTTGTCATCCAAATGTAGCGGATTTTTGAGATGTTGGCAACAAGACGAAACAATTTAAACAGAAGGGGATGGGTATTAAGAAATGTGACGGTTGGAATTCAAAAGATTTTAGTAAAGGAATTTTTTCCGATTAATTATTTTTATTTTTAAAATTTTTTATTTTTATGTTCTGTATTTCATAAATGATTAGATATTTACTGTATTTTGTTTTTATATATAAAGTAAAAAAAAGAAGTTATGGGCGGAATATGTTATTATTTTAGAAAAAATATATATATAGTTAGTACATTCGCTTACCCGAAGAAAAAGAATGTTCTGTCTAGTACGAAAAAGAAAAGAAAATAGAGTGGAAAAATAAATTCGACTTGTTGAAGAGAGTGGGGGGGGGGGGGGTCAACAATGTCGTCGTCGTCGTCGTCGTAACAAAATCTGTCGCCGTCGCAAAACCAACTCAAACATCTCCAGCAGCTGAAATCGCAACTCCTGCTGTCGTCACCCCACTTCTACTTATACTAATTTTCTTTCAACATCCGGGTGTCTGCACCTCACGCATGAGATTCTCGAGCCAAACCCGACCGCCGGAATCATCATAGCCATCATCCGGGCACCTGGCGCTTACATCCGGGACTGTAGCTTCTAGACTTCGGTGACAATGTTTGCATTCTGAAGGAAGCGGGTTCGATTCTACAGTCCGACATGTCAGGCAAAGCCTAGCCCGCTTCCTACGAGAATATGGTAGGCCCTGACGCTCGCCACTCACCTCGTGTTCTCTGTCACATTCTGTTTCATGTATCTTTCGTGGAAGCGGTGATTGATAAAGTGATTAATGCGCATGCTCTGGTTTTTACTGTGAAAGAAGAACTCGTCCAAAGTGACTGTTAAAAGAGAACCAGAACGAGAGTGCTACTTGGTTGGAGCATATAGTGTGTAGGTGTGTGTCTGTGTGTGTGTGTATGTGTGTGTGTGTGTGTGTGTGTGTGTGTGTGTGAGAGAGAGAGAGAGAGAGAGAGAGAGAGAGAGAGAAAGTGTATGCGTGCGTGTGTGTGTGTGTGTGTGTGTGAGAGATAGATAGATAGATAGATAGAGAGAGAGAGAGAGAGAGAGAGAGAGAGAGAGAAAGAGAAAGTGTATGCGTGCGTGTGTGTGTGTGTGTGTGTGTGTGTGAGAGAGAGAGAGAGAGAGAGAGAGAGAGAGAGAGAGAGAGAAAGTGTATGCGTGCGTGTGTGTGTGTGTGTGTGTGAGAGATAGATAGATAGATAGATAGATAGAGAGAGAGAGAGAGAGAGAGAGAGAGAGAGAGAGAGAGAAAGTGTATGCGTGCGTGTGTGTGTGTGTGTGTGTGTGTGTGTGTGGATAGATGATAGATAGATAGTAGATAGAGAGAGAGAGAGAGAGAGAGAGAGAGAGAGAGAGAAAGTGTATGCGTGCGTGTGTGTGTGTGTGTGTGTGTGTGTGTGTGTGTGTGGTGTGTGAGAGAGAGAGAGAGAGAGAGAGAGAAAGTGTATGCGTGCGTGTGTGTGTGTGTGTGTGTGTGTGTGTGTGTGAGAGAGAGAGAGAGAGAGAGAGAGAGAGAAAGTGTATGCGTGCGTGTGTGTGTGTGTGTGTGTGTGAGAGAGAGAGAGAGAGAGAGAGAGAGAGAGAGAGAGAGAGAAAGTGTATCGTGCGTGTGTGTGTGAGAGATAGATAGATAGATAGAGAGAGAGAGAGAGAGAGAGAGAGAGAGAGAGAGAGAGAGAGAGAGAGAAGGAAAATGAGTTTCGTCTTTGTTGGTTTGAGTAAACGAAAAAGAAGTTTCTATGCATTTCTAGTCACACACACACACACACATATATTGCTATGTATGTTCTCAAAAAATAGTTAAGTATCATAGGGTAATTCCATTCCAAGAAGCACCTACTCCTTTAAAAGGTTAAAGATTGTATTTTTTGTACTGGACAAATCTTTAGCCTATCCTCCAGGGGTGGGGGTCACTTTTTAAACCGACCTTATGACACATCTTGTCTTCGCTGTGCATATATAAATCGCTTAATGTTGTTGAACTGAGCTTAAGAAAAAAGCAAGCGGAGTTATCTTCTTTGCAAATAACCGTAAAGGGAATTCATACCTTCTTAACGTCATTAGAAGCATTTTCGTAGTTGGAAAATGCGTCAAATAATCCCAGTACAAGAGATTTAAAGCTTCTCAGGAAAATCTTAAGTATTTATGAAAGTTTGATTAAAATCATGATCGAAATAATGGGGCCTTTTCTTAATGGACAGACGAGATTACTTTTTTGGAAGAAACCCTTTTATGTAAACCAAGTGATTTTTGTATCTAAAAAGAAATTAGAAGTCATTTATGATTTAAAATCCCGTCCGAAAGAATAGAAGATGCGTTGCCCTGGGGAATGGCAAGGTAATTCTGTTAAATAGCAATTCAATCCCATGGGGGGCTTGTTCTTACGGCCATCCGCATTAGTACTCATCTGGCAGAGTAGAGAGGCTTGTTCGAAGGCCGAGGACATCGGACATTTCAATTGCAATTGAAAAGACAATGTAGGAAAAAATGTCCTGATAAAGGTCTCGTCACTGGCGATCGTTGATAGAGATGAATGCATTCAAGATAGTATTTCTCTTTGGCTAATCATGCTCCACTTGTCTTTGATGAATTGGAAAAGAGATGGACACTCCTAAATAATTCTCTTTGTCTATAGGAAACATCTTCATCACGGTACCTCGACGATAAATACCAGGATATACAGATTTCCACGTCAGTCAAGACATTCCTGCTCGGCTTTCCATGATAGATTATCTTCCAATCTCTTAATAATTTATTTCCTTCTAGTTAGGCTTCTTCTATAGAGCTACACTCGAAGCGTGTGAATCTAGAATATTGGAAAATTTCACTTTTCTCTTTATTCAGATTATTTTTTATTATTATTATAACATTTATAAAAAAGACGATTCACAAAAAAAATGCTCAAACATTTCAAATATCCATTCGCACTTTTGGTTTGGTTTGTTTTGTTTTACGGCATATCAACCTCAGTAGGTCATTTAATGCCGATAAAGTTTTGAAATAATCAATTCTTAATGGATAATACAATTTTTTTTATAAATACATTTTTCTATTTAACCCATAGATGGGACCCTAACAGGTACTACCATTCCGGGTCAGAGTGGACCAGGAAGCAATGGTGATGAAGGGGTGCTCCACATTCCCCAAACCTCCAAAACTGGAATCTCACCATCAGATAGAGTTTTAACGTCATTCCAGGACATGTAGACCGCAGCCACCGCCTTCTAGCACCCATAATAAAAGGGGTTGGGGCTTGCCATAAGGGCAATAGGGTTGGGAAAATCATATAGGTGCTAGGGCTTGACGTGACCAGCCGATTGATCGGAGGGGGCCTCTCCGACCGCCCGTCTAGCCCAAGATAGGGCCAAAGTGGAGTATTGCATGTCATGAACTGCTCATCCACCTTTGTTCTATCCTTAAGCATCATGGGTCGCCACCCACGGCCAACAGGTGGCCCCATTGGGGGAGTCTTACCCCTCTGCAGAGGTGCAGTTGGTGCATTCTAACACCCCAGCCGACAGGGCGGGATTATTGTTTTTCTTATTATAACATTTATAAAAAGACGATTCACAAAAAAATGTCTTCAAAATTTCAAATATCCATTTGCACTTTTAAAGTTTTTAAATAATAAACTTATTCGCTTATATCACAAAAACTGCAGATTTTCTCTGTATTTTAAAAAATTGATTCTGTTTATTAAAAAATAACCAGGAGAAAATAAAATTCTTTAGCTGAACATAAATCTGGATTTTAAAAGCTAATTAATTAACATAATGACAAAGTTTTCAAATCATAATGGCGTTTACATTAAAAAAAAAAAAGAACAATCCTATTGGAAAATTATATCATAATTAACAAATATATATATATATATATATATAGCCACACTGATGAAAGGTGAAACCTTGAAACACGTGTCTGTGGATTACTTATTTATTATATATATATACTCCCATTAATGGTTGAGTTCTCTGAATAGGTATTTAATTGCAGATTCACCGTTCTGGCGTCTAGCTAACCCTCGCGTTTGTTTACAAACGTTTGAGGACTCTAGTGAATTCATTTCCGCTTAGAAATGTAGCGATTAAATATTCTACTATATTTGACAACTGCCTCTGGCCGTACGGGTTAAAGGGCTTGGCGAACGAAAGTTCATTCGGGTCTCAAACCCGGCCAGGGTTAGCTGTTACGGTATAGCCACACTGATGAAAGGTGAAACCTTGAAACACGTGTCTGTGGATTACTTATTAATCATATATATATATATATATATATATATATATGCATGTAGAATTAAACAAAAGACACATCTCCTGTTTAACGATTTTATTTGTGATTTTTTCAAGTTTTCTGGTCAACTTTTTAATATTTGGGTGGAATTCGTAGATTAGTCCACCAAAGTTCAGGTCCCAAGTACTTTCGGCACTTCGAAGTGCCATTATCAGGGGTGATGTGTTCCGGTTTTTCAAATTATATTTATGGATGTGGAGGCTGGAAGGAGAAGAATTGATGGGAAAGGTGCTATAGGCATTTTAAAATGTGTGTACTGCAAATATTAAAAAGTTGGCCAGAAAACTTGAAAAGATCACAAATAAAATCGTTAAACAGGAGATGTGTCTTTTGTTTAATTCTACATGCATAAATGAAAAAATGCTGCCCAAAGACACACACACACACACACACACACACACACACACACACATATATATATATATATATATATATATATATGTGTGTGTGTGAGGTATACAAAAATTGGTAGTAAGGGATGATTCTCTATGTGAATTCTAAGACACACTGTATTATTATTGTATTATATATATATATATATCGTATTTACTCTTGTATAAGTCGACCTTTGATTCATGGTAACGAAATCCTTAATTCATGAAATTAATTCCTAAAGCCAAACACTGCTCTGAGTATTTTACATTCTCTTTTAATTTCAAAACTGTAGAACTAATCGACGTCAATTGTTTTGCAATATTTTGGTACCCACCAGTTTGTGGTGCGTGCATTACTTGACCGAAGCAGTTCAAGCCGTGAAAGGTACACTCTGTGCTTGGTAGTACCATGGTAGGCGGTGCGCTGACAGGCTGTGCATTGCTTCACTTCAAACTGCACAGGTGAACGTGCAATGTAGTCTTTTTCGGGAACTTAACCTTTACGAGTTGGAACACGTACGAAATGTGGAAGCACAGTTGATGATACTGTAGCGATTGTCTGTCCCTGTTTTGTCTGGAAGAGTTATCTTCCCTTGTTTTCAGGTTTTGACCGCAAGGAGTTCTGGCTATTTAATCAGGGAAGCGCCAAGTTTGAACTCATCTTCTCTTCGGGACAGCAAGCAAGAAACATGGGTTAGACATTTGGTTCTATACTTTTTATGTGGGGGTCTTCACCCCCCAGCCTATCATAAGTAAGTGACATTCCTTAATGTACTCTGTACCACTTCTTTAGGACGAAAGACAACGCCCTACTTTCTTTGTAATACATTTATGTATCTTCCTTATATTCACTTTGTATACCGTGTATTTTGTATATGTATTCCACTTACACAGTCCCATACTCACACCGTAAAAGGGAATATTTGACGTCATATTTCAAACCGTCATCTTTTTTCAAACTTCAAATTTTAAACAGACTGAATAACAAGGACTATCACTCACTTTCTCGTTATTCTGTGATAAAAACTTTCTTATTACCTTCCATATACCAACAAATGCCCTGAAGATGATCTAATTAATAGATCGAAACACTGAAGCGTCGGCCAATAAACTCACCACTTAACTCATTTAAACCTGTGTTTTTTCATTCTTTCTTAATATACTACACACACATATATATATATATATATATATATATATATTATATATATATATATATATATATATATATATAAAATTAAAACTTTAATTTTCAACAGACTGATAAACAAGGACTACCACTCGCTTTTCTCGTTATTCTGTGATAAAAAATCTCTTATTACCTTCCATATACCAACAAATGCCCTGAAGATGATCTAATTAATAGATCGAAACACTGCAGCGTCGGATTCAATTCCTTTTCTATGTGCTCATGTATTAAAGTCCGTTTGTCACACTTCACACCTTCTTTGTCGGAATATTTCTGGTAGTTTTAGGTACCCACACGTGGGAGGTCATTAAGCCTTCCAACTAATTATAATACTCTTTAAATCTAACAATACTATAGTAAAAAGATGGTTGGAGAAATTTCGCTCGGTTTGAAAATACCTCGAAAATCAGAAAAGTTTTGACAGGCCTAAAACCGTAGATTCTTAAGTCATGTTCTAAGCCAGGTATCACCAAACGTTTTTCACGGTGGGTCGGATAATAGAAAAAATAACGAGCGCGGGCCACATTATTATTGTTTTCAATACTTGCTTGCCATAACGCTCTGAGAAAAATATGTAAAACAAAATTTATCTTTCCATGTTATAATCATTGGATGAGTGGCGTAAGATGCACAAAAATAAATTTAACCAACATATTTATTTTCAAAACATTATCAAAGAACGCAACATTAGCAGAAAGGTTTTGTGAGATATGTAAAACTGAATTTAGAACAGTCGGTGGGCCTGATAAAATACCTTTGCGGGCCGGATCCGGCCCGCGGGCCGTAATTTGGTTACCCCTGCTCTAAGCCATAGAAGCATATCTGATGAGTAGCACTCGGAGAGTATCAGGCAGTCCAGTGTTGTTTTTCACCTTTACCACCTCGGCAAAAGCATCAAGAGCCGTTGAATTGTGCCTCATGTTACTAAAATATTGCAAAACTTATGACTCACCCTAGTAACCCGACTTATACACGAATATACACGGTATAATGAATTAAAAGAAAAGTATTGTCATTTTAAAAGCCCATGAGAACAGAGTTTCATTAAATAGAAAACAAATCATTTCCCTTTGGGCAACATGTACGTTTTGGTAGGCTCAATTAGGAAGAGTTGGTTACTAATTTTTGAATAGTTTAGATATTCGAAATATCTAATACATGTTCAGGGCACGCGAATCTAATTAGAAAGCAAGAACTGTTGCACTGGGGCGCTTTGAAACTATGACTGGTAATGAGGTGACTGTGAGAAACTTGACTGTTTAAAAAAAAAAGTCGTTATAAAGAAGTCCGTATGACAGGGTTTCTTTATTCCAGTTCGTATCCAGAAGCAATGTTGCTTTCTATCAACAGCGAATGATACTGTGACCTTCTTTTTATATTAATTAAAATAGAAAAAAACCCTCAAAAATATCCGAAAGGTAAAAGATTCCTCTACAGACATGATACAAATCTAAGACACACATAGGAGACATATTCACAGTCGACGGTAAACCTCTAAAGCTAGTAAAACAATTCACATACCTAGGTAGTAATATCTCTTCGACAAAAGCGATGTTAACACACAAATAGGAAAGGCATGGTCGGCTATAAACAGATTATCAGTCATATGGAAATCCGATCTCACTGACAAGTTAAAAAGACAATTCTTCCAAGCTGTGGTTGTATCAGTGCTGTTGTATGGCTGCACCACTTGGATCCTGACGAGGCGCCTTGAGAATAAGATAGATGGAAGCTGCACAAGAATGCTGCGCGCGGTCTTTAATCAATTATCCCGAGCAATGTTTCTTTCTATCAACATCGGTTGATACTGTGAACTTCTTTTTATATTAATTAAAATAGAGAAAAAAACCCTCAAAAATATCCGAAAGGTAAAGATTCCTCTACAGACATGATACAAATCTAAGGCACACATTTTAACTTCATTATCAATAGTTAAACACTACAAGAAGTAAGTTTCTCTCATGGGAGTTGAAGAAAAAGTCGTGTCTCCAAGAAATCTGGAGGTTCTGAGGAAAGCGTGTAGGGGTAAGTCGACCAATGTGCTTAGCAAACTGTCTTTTGTACAGACTGAGAGACGCCGTTCCTGATTTGCTCGTAATTACCTTTTCCTTATTGGAAGGCCCTTATCTGAGGCAGCTGCGTAAGTGAGCAGCACCCTGTGTATCAAGGGAGAGAAATGGTCGTAAGTTGTTGGCGGGGGGGGGGGTTATGGCGCACAGAAGAAAGATGTTAATCTATTTCCACAATTGTTGCAAAGTAGACAGAATATTAGTCTGTGAGTATTTGGAAATGGTGTACGCTTCGGGGTCGAAGCCAGACAAATTGTCTCCGATTTTCTATCGAACCGGGAAATTTCGGTAAGAACTTAACAACGAAGACAATGTAAAGAATGTCGTCGGGAAAAAGAAAAAGAAAAAAAAAGAAAAGAAAAAGAGACAAAAAAGAACCATTTCTTTGCTTTGATCTCAAATTACCATTCCTCTCGAATTCTCTGGCTGTTATTGGCCAAATATTTCCGCTTTTTAAATCGTTTAGACTTTTCTTTGTCGCCATTGTTTCGTATTTTGCATTTTTTTCTTCTAATATTTTTGCTCAATGCAATGTTGTTATTGGTTAAGAAATCTTTTAAAACGGAATTGTAATAAAAATTTGCTATTCTAACATATCAAAAGAATGTTATGATATTATTTTACAAAAATGTTCAAAATTATCTTATGAATATTTGTATTACGTGTCTCATAATTAGAAGGAGGAGATTAGGAGGAAAGAGGAGGAAAGTTTGGTTTGGTTTGTTTTGTTTTACGGCATATCAACCTCAGTGGGTCATTTAATGCCGGTAAAGTTTTGAAATAAATCAATTCTTAATGTATAATACAGTCTTTTTATGAATACATTTTTCTATTTAACCCATAGATGGGACCCTAACCGGTACTTCCACTCCGGGTCAGAGTGGACCAGGGAGCAATGGTGATGAAGGGGTGCTCCACATTCCCCGAACTACCAAAACTGGAACCTCACCATCATATAGAGTTTAACGTCATTCCCAGGACATGTAGACCCGCAGCCACCGCCTTCTAGCACCCACATGATAAAAAGGGTTGGGGCTTGCCATAAGGACAATAGGGTTGGGAAAATCATATTGATCGGAGGGGCCTCTCGACCGCCCGTCTAGCCCAAGATAGGGCCAAAGTGGAGTATTGCAAGTCATGAACTGCTCATCCACCTGGGCTCTATCCTTAAGCTCACGGGTCGCCACCCACGGTCAACAGGTGGCCCCATTGGGGGAGTCTTACCCCTCTGCAGAGACACACATATACACAAACACTCACTGACTCACTGACTCACTTCACACACACACACTCACTAATTCACACGCACAGGCACATACACATACACTCACTCATTCGTTCAATCATTCATTCGCTCACACACACACACACACACGCACACACGCACACGCACACACTCATTCATTCACTCACTCACTCACAGACACACACACACACACACACGCACACACACCCTCACTAATTCATTCACTCACTCACTCACTCAACATTCACACATACACACACACTCACCCACTCACTCACTCAAACACACATACATACGCACACACTCACTCACTCATTCATTCATTCACTCACTCACTCACTCAATCACACACACACATACAAACCCACACACACCCTCACTAATTCATTCACTCTCTCTCTCTCTCTCTCACCACACACACACACACACACACAAACACGTGCGTGTGCGCATGCGTGTGTGCACTCACATATACACGTTGAGAATGTCTTACCCAGAACAGTGACTTTATCTTCGTTTTCCAGCAGTTGTTATTACTGGTGTCCTGAAAAAAAGAAGAAAAAAAAAAGACCAGACTTTGTACATCGTCTTTCATTCTGTCTGTTTCTCAAGGGAGATATTGGTGCTTCGCTTTTCTGTCAAAACTTTGATGTATTCTATCAATAATTGTTTGTATCAGGTCATCCCAGAAGCGATGTCGGAAATTTGATAGCGATTGACGGAATGATAATTTCGCAATTCTTAAACCATTAGATGACAGCAATAAATGCTACTATGCGTTCATACACATATTTGAATAAATAACATCATTATAGTACGATTCAACTTAGCTACTACCATGAATCCCCCAAATGCACGTGTACCTCAGGGATACATGCAACATGTAAGTCGCCGGGGTGGCCTAAAGTCGGTATCAACCAATCAGCGAGGGAGTCTATCCCCTTTTCACTAGCGCTAGACCAGGGAGATGGTTTTTGCGTCTGAGGTGGAGCGCCACACCTACCATCAGCTCCTTACTTTACCGCACAGATACCTGTGCTACTCATACGCTGAGTTGGTAAGGGCCGGTTTCAAATTAGGAACCTTGTGGTTTCTAACCGAACGCTTTACTGACTGAGCTAACCCGGCCCATGCGACATGTCATCATATCATCATCATCATCATCATCATCATCATGTCGCACACGCAGCACGGATATCCATGACAATCTCTCGCCAACCTTCCCTATCACCCATTGCCCCTGGGAGGTCTTCTGTGCTGCAGCCTGTATCCTCGCATAGTTGGTCAATGTAGGTCCTTGGTGGGCGACCCACACTGCGCATGTCCATGTCTTGGCTTCCACTGGAGAACGTCGCTTATGAGCTCATCCTTGCTTCTCCAGCAGTGTCCTGCATGTCTAGTCCGTCTCACTCGGATGGTTTGCGAGATGGGGGACAGGTTGCCATACAGCTACTTTAATTTCGTAATTCTTAAACTTTTAGATGATAGCAATAACTGCTGTTAAATGACACCACTACTGTTCTTCTACGAGGATAACTTTGGCATTAGACAACCCACAAAGGTTAATTACATTCAAATTGTTTACATTTCAAATTGTTTTATTTTTTAATTCTTTAATGAATTTGATGATTTATTTACTTAGGGTGCAAACTCGCTGACATTGAATTTTTTTACTCCCACCCCTCAGGCAATATGTTTCAAAAATCTATTTTTACATCACCCTCCTCACTTTACCGCACAGATCCCTGTGCTATTCATACGCTGAGTTGGCGAGGGCCGGTATCGAACTAGGAACCTTGTGGTTTCTAGCCGAACGCTCTACCGTCTGAGCTAACCCGGTCCTTTTACCCGTTCTTATTTGTTATCGCACTTGGTAAGTTCTCTAGATGACACTCAATGTTCAGGCAGAACAGATAAATGTAAAGTTTTGCTGTTCGACTAACACTGATATTTCCATGTGTAGTAATTCTTAAGGAGAACGTTTCTTATGAGTTTGTTCAACAGCAATGAAAAGCGTTTATTGCTCGTGTGGAAGCAGCACCTTACTCAATCGCAATTGTACGGCCATCTATCTCTCATCTTGAATGTTGTATACTCTTCTTTTTTCTTATTTCTATTTTTCTTCTGTTCATCTTTGGTATCTTACGTTCTTCTTCCAGCGTCTGGACCTAGTCTTGGGGACTTCGTGTCTGGTCTTCTAGGTCAGTCTTGTTGCCAAGACATTCATCAACCACAAAACCATATTATTTATTTAAACTTTTATTTCTTAACTAAACATATTTCTCTAACTAATCACAGCGCGCGTGTGCAGTGAGTCTCAGCTAAAGCAGTAACATCTTATCTGCCTGACGTCCAAACTGAAACTGAGAGTCAATCAGGTCCACGTGACTTCACGTATTTCGCGGGCTTTCTGTAATATTCCATGCAAAGTCCCGCCCGTGATATGAAAAGGGCCATCCCTTCAGAAATACAGGGGATTGACAATAATCTATGCATAGATTGTAACATGAAAACCACATAAGAAATGTTTATTCTCTTCTTACCTCCCTTGGAACCCTTTCCTATTTGTTGCGTCTTTTTGTCTTTGTGTTCTTTTCTAACTTATCATTAATTACTTATGTAAAGGACTTAAAGTAAGTAAGTAAGTAAAGTCCTGATGTATAGAATCCTTTGGTAAGTGAATAAGTCCCGAGTTTATGGAATCCTACGTAGTGTCAAAGGTCCAGTGATATAATCCTATGTTCTGTCGTCCACGAAGGTTCAAGTAGTTATGAGTAGGTATGACCTGAACAGCCGGTATAAATAATAATATCAGCAGCAGAGTAGAGTATTGGCCAAGAATATGGTCACATGATGATCACCGAGTCTATGAATAAGAGTGGGCATTTAACACACGCCTTATATTACAAAAATCTCAACACTTAGTTTATCAAAGCCTTCCTAAAAGTTTATTCTAGTTTCACCTCCATTGTAATTCTGTTCTATCGATATTTCTTGCCTTTTTTTGTCTTGTTCTTTTGTAAATTTCGTTGTTTATTATAGTATCGTATGCAAATGAGATAATACCATAAAAGTAGTCTGCCTCAGTAGCAAGACAGACAGCTACTACCTTTTTCTGAATACAAACGTATGTTTCCGAGAGTGCTTCACATCAGAGCAATATGGCGTCGCCAATTACAGCCTTAAGTTCCTAAGAGGACCCAGATTTCGACTAAACTTGGATTAGATGTTTCGCAGCATTGGCTAGGGTGAAGAAACCAACCGCAAAGCAAAAGTGGAGATTTGCAATTCCCTGCAGTCTTGTAAACATATCTCATCCTTTTTGGCATAATAGATTTAATATGAAAAAAATGAAAAGAAAATATTGATTGAGATTCCATTTGTTTACTTTTTAGCAAGAAACGGCGAAAATGGCTGGATAGAATTTTAACGTTATTTTATAATACTATTTAATTTTTAAATGTATTCAATAATATAAATCAAATATTAATTATTTTTGCTCAAAAACCAGCCCCTGGTGATATTTAATGTGTATATATTTTTACTTTATCGTTAATTGTTTTCTGCAATGTCGGAATCATTAATCTTAAACAGAATTTGGGATTTTTAATGTAATTTTCAATCATAAATTAAATAAAAAAAAAAATTTTTTTGTAAATTCTCTTAAAACTTAAATCTCTCTGATTTTGTTAAACATTTAAATAAATAAATATAACATAACCTTAATTTTTTTAAAATTTTTAAATTTTTAAAAATTTATTTATTTATTTTTAATTTTTAATTTTTATTGTTTTTATTTTGTGATGGGCAATGAAAATGGATATTTTATAAGTATCTAAAGCGATGTAAACAATACATTCGTTGCAACGGACAGACTAGAGCACAACATAAAATGACCCTTCATTTGTTTTCGTGTTAAATGGGATTTCATTGATCCGGTTCTCTTTCAGTTGCGACGATCAGGGCATGTTACAATTGCAGCCTACAATTATTGTCAGTAATTACAGCGTTTAAACAATTCTTGGAAGGAGGCGTTTCACTTTGATCTCTCACAAAATTTTCATTACTTCACCAAGAATGAATATCATGTCTTGCTCGTCTGGAAGCAGCACCCTACTCAATAACAATTTTACGGTCTCCCATCTTGAAAACCAGGAAATTTTCACGTTTGACCAACCGCAAAGCAAAATTGGACATTGTTGGAATATTTTGTGTTATAAGGTGTGCTGTGTCCCACCACTTAAACTTATAGACTCTGCGTGGTCACGTGGATTAAAGCCAGCCAATCAACACGCTCGAATACGTGGTTAGTTAACTACATAATCGCCCATCTTAAAAGCCGTTCAATTTCACGTATTCAACACGGACGAGCGGGCCAGCCACTGCTCAACACCAGGATTCTTCACTAAGGAACAACCAAATAATTCTACCTAACACTAAGGAACACCGCAGAACAACCAAGAACTCTGTCAACCACCAAGTAACAACCGAGGATTCTTCACTAAGGATCTTTACGATAAAGTGCTCTCACCTGAAGCCTAAAAATGTGTTACATACTCATACACATATACCTATGTTGGGTATATACACATTCTTTTACTAGAAAGGGGAAAGAGATAGACAGGTAGACAGAGAGATACATATGCATTTTGCATTACTTACTTCTTTGGCCATTTGGTGATCTCTAGTCATTTCTATTCTTTCTCTCCATATTGAATTCTGTTTCTAGATTCTTGTTAGCTGTTTTGTCTTTGATGCATTCCTTCTTCTTGGTCAGTCTTGTTGCCAAGACATTCATCAAGCAAGAACATCATATTATTTCTTTAAACCTTTGTTGCTTAAACTTCTTCTTCCAACTAACACAACGCGCGTGGGCATTTGAGCCCAGTTAAGGCATACATGCTTTCTGCCGGACGTCCAAGCTGGAAGTGAGGGTTAACTCGGTCCCACGTGACTTCACGTACTTCGCGGGCTTTCTGTAATATTCCATGGAAAGTCCCGCCCGTGATATAAAAGGGGCCATCCCTTCAGAAATACATGGGGTTGACAATAAGCTATGCATATATTATGTAACAAACGTCCACAAACATCGTAAGAGACATTTGCAATTCACCGCAGTCATTTTTGGCCAGATTATTGATAGGCAATGAAAAATGAATATTTTACAAGTATATAAAGTGACACAAACAATACATTAGTAGCAATGGACAGACTAGAGCACAACATAAAACGACCCTTCATTTGTTAATACGGGCCGGGTTAGCTCAGTCGGGCCGGGTTAGCTCAGTCGGCCGGGTTAGCTCAGTCGGTAGAGCATTCGGCTAGAAACCACAAGGTTCCTAGTTCGATACCGGTCCTCGCCAACTCAGCGTATGAGTAGCACAGAGATCTGTGCAGTAAAGTAAGGAGCTGATGGTAGGTGTGGCGCTCCACCTCAGACGCTAAAATAATCTCCTTGCTCTAGCGCAAGTGAAAAGGGGATAGACTCCCTCGCTGATTGGCTGATACCGACTTTAGGCCGCCCTGACGACTTTACTTACTACTCATTTGTTAATTTTCTTCTTAGCCAAATACACCAGGATTTTATAATTTCTAATAGAAAATTATACAATCAAAATATATAAGGAATAATTTATAATCAAATATCTACAATATTAAAACTGTAACCAAAATTAACATTTCAAATATTTATTCATCTCCAATGAAAGAAAGCGGCAATTCCTCCAACCTGTAGTGGTGCCAGCACTACTGTTCGGCTGCAAAACTTGGAATTTAAGGAAACATTTGGTGAAAGCTAGATAGGTACTATACAAGTATGCTGAACCATACACAACAGTGGCTGTATGGCCATTTAACTCCCATCTTGAAAACTAAACAAGAAAAACAAACAAGACAAAGGTTCGACGTTTGAAAGAAACCATCCGCAAAGAAAGAGGACATTTGCAATTCACTGCAATCATGTGAACACATCTTATTATTTCTGGCCAGGTTTCTTCACTAAGAAACAACCAAAGAATTCTACCTAACACTAAGGAACACCGAGGAACATCCAAGGACTCTGTCTAACACCAAGGAACAACCGGGGATTCTTCACTAAGAAACACAAGGGATCTTTACGATAAAGTGCTCTCACTTGAAGCCTAAAAATGACCACAAACATCGTAACAGACATTTGCAATTCAGTACAGTCTTGTAATCACGTCTCATTATTTTTGACCAGATTATTGATAGGCATAAATAATGGAGATTTTACAAGTATCTAAAGTGATGCAAAATACATTAGTAGTGTAGCGTTGGTTTCGTATTTGCCTGGTGGAGTTGTCTGCCCGATTTAGTTGGCTGGTGCCCGCTAGGGGGCTATAGTATTTAAGCGCCGGGTTCAAACTCTTTCGGCCTCTTTTCTGTGCCTGATACTACGAGTCACTATGGGTTAGTTAAGGTCTAACCCCGTCTCGTTGGGGCTTTTGGCCCCACTTACATTACTGTAAGTTCTTCACAGCATGGACTATCCCTAGTCTCATGTCTGTGGCCTTTATATGTTATCTTGTACCATTCATGAATGTGTCTTCATCTTTATTTATGTAACTCTTTGTGTATCTATCTTTTTACCTTGTACTTTGTATCTCGTCATATCCATGTGCTGTATATATTAAATGTTTTTGTCTGTCAACCTTCGTCGGAGTTTTGTGTATTCAAAGTATATATAACTTTGAATCTTTCTTACAGTAGCAACGGACAGACTAGAGCACAAAATAAGATGACCCTTCATTCGTTTTCGTGTTAATTAGGATTTTAATGATCCGGTACTCTTTCTGTTGCGACGACCAGGGCATGTTAAAATTACATCACACAGCTATTGTCAGTAATTACAGCGTTCCTTAGTGAATAATAACTTTTGGTTGTTCCTCGGTTTCCCTTAGTGTTGGGTAGAATCCTTTGGTTGAGCAGAGTCCTTGGTTGCAGATCTGTTCGTCAGTGGCAAATACGATTAAATAGCTAACTAACTACGTATTCTAGCGTGTTGAATGGCTGGCTTTAATCCACGCGACCATGCAGAGTCTATGAGTTTAAGTGGTGGATTCCAGCATACCTTATATCACAAAAGATCCCAACCACCGCAAAGCAAAAGTGGAAATTTGCAATTCCCCACAGTGTTGTAAACACATCTCATCCTTTTTTCTCCAATTAAAAATGGATATTTTACAAGTATCTAAAGCGATGTACACAATACATTAGTATCAATAGACAGACTAGAGCACAACATAAAATGACCCTTCATTCGTTTTCGTGTTAAATGGGATTTCATTGATCTGGTATTATTTCCGTTGCGACGACCAGGGCATGTTACAATTGCAGCCTACATCTATTGTCAGTAATTACAGCGTTTACACAATTCTTGGAAGGAGGCGTTTCACTTTGATCTCTCACAAACTTGTGCTACTTTATCACGATAACGTATAACTCTTTAAGTAAAGAAAAGATTAAAGAACGCGGAATAGGAAAAATGCTTCATCTGCAGATTCTGTTTCATCTGATTATCTCCCTTTGTGGACTTTACAGAAACAATTTGATAGTCTAGTCTTCTTCAAGTACACGAAGAGGAGGAAACGAAACTTTCGACATTTTTTCTTTGTAACTATGAGACGATATTGTAAAGCCTGTGAATTGATGGGAGGAGATTATTGATAATGATGGAATCTATCTTAACGAGTTCTAATTAAATATGAAGTTTTGGTATTTTTCTGACTCTTAATTTCGATATTACTTATGTAATGGCCTGATAATTGTTAATCGATATCAATTAGCCTTGTTTTTCGGAGATGTATACTTTAACGATAACTTATCATCTCAATCAGAATCCAATAACGAATTGCTGAGTAATTCAGTTTTTGAATGTTTAAAAGAAAAATCTGACTTGAATCAAAATCGACCATCCATCGTTTACTTTGGTGAAGAAAAGAAAAGTCTGAAGTAAAAGTAAAAACCTCTAAGGAAGAGAGAGAGAGAGAGAGAGAGAGAGAGAGAGAGAGAGAGAGAGAGAGAGAGGGGGGAGAGATGGAAAGAGGTTGAGATGAATGAAACGGAAATCAGAGGTAAAAAGATTAGCAGAGAGAGAGAGAGAGAGAGAGAGAGAGAGAGAGAGAGAGAGAAGAGAGAGAGAGAGAGAGAGAGGGAGGGGGGGTGAAACATTAAAGTAAATAGAAACATTTATTCTCAAACAATAACCTTCAATCAATAATCTAAAGAATCCAATAATATTCTATTGTATGTGTATTTACCCAACCCCTCTACACGAGCAGGATGCAAGATAAGACCAATTTTAAAGCGGAATTTGATAAGTTTGAAATCAGTTTTTCTTCTCCTATACTGGTTGCTATACCAAGATTAAAGATCCCAGCCTGTCCTATTTATCTATTTCCGAGAACGTTCACCCCCAATGAAAGAGTTGAAAACATTGCAGATAATGAATTTGTCTTGATGCAACTGATGATTGATAAAAAGCTTCAAACCATCCGCTGAAATAATGAGCTATCGTTGCTCCAGAAAAAGATGAAGTAGCTTTCGAATCTTTCAAAAAATTTCATTAATATTAGGGAAACTAATTAGGACTGATCCTATCCTTGTAGTGAGCACCCAAAGTGGACTTTTGTTACATAATCTATGCGGTGGCATAAGATTATTGTCAATCCCCTGTAATTCTGATGGGATGATCCTTTTCATACTTATGTAAGGTAGTATAGAGATATGGTGGCGATCAGTGCAGTTGATGGCCCTGAAAGTGAGTGACGGCGTTTGACCTCACTCTCACCTTGCCTTCCGGGGATAAATCGTGGGAACCGGAAGGCATAGAAGATCCTGTTCCGGTTTAAAGAATAGTAAGGAGCTTTAGTTTAGTTTTGCAGTGGACGTCAGGCGGAGCAGTCGGACATGATGCTCTGTCTAAACTGTAACTCTGCATACGCGCGCTATGTTATGTCTGGGTTGGGGATTTACCGAATAAAGTAACATTAAAAGAAAAGTCTTGTGTTTACTAAAAACTAACAATGACACAGGGCTTCTGATAAGGAGTGATCCCTAACAGAAACCAGACCCGAAGTCCCCAAGAAAGTCCAGACCTTAGAAGATTCCAGACCAAGCCAAAGACGATCAGAATAGCAGCCAGCCAGAATAGAAAATACGACAAGAAGTAAAGAAGTAATGAAGGGTATACAACTTTATATCGATTTAACAGGTTTTCCTTCTCCTAGACTGGTTGCCTAAACAAGGTTAAAGAGCCAATTCTGCCTACTATTTAACCCATAGCTGGAGGGAGAATAGTTAGATTCATACATTTCCCAAGGGTATTAGCGCTCTGTGAAATGCAACCAGTCTCGTCCAGGATTTGAATTCGTGTCACCGTGTACATTTCCTACAACAATAACCATTACATGACAGGCGCCTCCTATTTTATTGTGTATGTTAAAATTCAGTGGACCTGCTGTGAGCCTAGTTCAAAATTAATAAATCACTTTAACTGATATCTTGCCATTCTGGTATCAAATTTATCATATATATTATCTTATCATCCGAAATATGTTATTTTCAAACGGAATTAAAATTCTGAAGTAAAAAAACACCCTATGGCAGAGAGAGAGAGAGAGAGAGAGAGAGAGAGAGAGAGAGAGAGAGAGAGAGAGAGAGAGAGAGAGAGAGATGTAAAAGCAAATAGAAACATCTATTCTCAAACAACCTTTATAGGCGCCTCCGATTTTATTGTTTATATTAAAATTCAGTGGACCTGCTGTGAGCTAGTTCAAAATTGATACACCACTTTAAATGATATCTTGCCTTTCTAGTATCAAATGTTTGGTTTGGTTTGTTTTGTTTTACGGCATATCAACCTCAGTGGGTCATTTAATACCAATAAAGTTTTGAAATAAATCAATTCCTAATGGATAATACAATTTTTTTGTTTTTGTTTTGTTTTGTTTTACAGCATATCAACCTCAGTGGGTTATTTAATGCCGATATAGTTTTGAAATAAATCAATTCTTAATGGATAATACAATTTGTTTATAAATACATTTTTCTATTTAATCCATAGATGGGACCCTAACAGGTACTACCACTCCGGGTCAGAGTAGACCAGGGAGCAATGGTGATGAAGGGGGTGCTCCACATTCCCCAAACCTCCAAAACTGGAACCTCACCATCAGATAGAGTTTAACGTCATTCCTAGGACATGTAGACCCGCAGCCACCGCCTTCTAGCACCCATATGATAAAAAGGGGTTGGGGCTTGCCATAAGGGCAATAGGGTTAGGAAAATCATATAGGTGCTAGGGCTTGACGTGACCAGCCGATTGATCGGGGGTGGCCTCTCCGACCGCCCGTCTAGCCCAAGATAGGGCCAAAGTGGAGTATGTATGTCATGAACTGCTCATCCACCTGGGCTCTATCCTTAAGCATCACGGGTCGCCACCCACGGCCAACAGATGGCCCCATTGGGGGAGTCTTACCCCTCTGCAGAGGTGCAGTCGGTGCATTCTAACGCCTCAGCCGACAGGGCGGCGTATCACATGTATCATATGTACTATGTTTTCACCCGGAATATACTATTAAATTACTTTGGAAACTGTTGTATCGCAAGGTTGAAATATTCACAGATGAATGGTGTGCTTAACAATTCAAAAGCACCAGCATCCGGTGCAAACGGATACATACAGACACAGAACAAATAAATAGAAACAATTAACGAGACAAACTCACACTAAAAGAGGAGGGTCAGTTCGGTATAGCCAACTCAGCAAAGTCAGTCTGAATATCATTCAGCTATTTAATCTACTTTAATCGTAGGCTATTTTATGGCCATTAAAACAGAAATATATATATTTACCAACACGAGCAGGATGTGACACAAGGTCAATTTCTTAAACGGAGTTCAACAGGTTTGAATTCAGAATTTTCCTTCTCCTAGACCGGTTGCCTAACCAAGGTTAAAGGGCCCAGACTGTTCTACTATTTACCCATAGCTGGAGGGGGAATAGGATTCATACCCTTCCCAAGGATATTAGCGCTAAGTGAAATACAATTACCCCATCCAGGATTTGAACTCGGAGTGACGAGTCCATTTCCCATGACTTTAACCATTACACCACGCGCTTCCATAACAGAAATATAAAGAAAATCTATTGTGAACGTTTTCTTCGTTATTTTCTTTATTTTACAATAATAATTTGTCCAAGAAGATAAAATATCTTACGTTTCCTCTTAAATTTATTGAAAACAAAAAACCCCGACATTCTTTGAGATATACCGGGTACTTAAAAAAAATTCATGTCACTTCAAATGTACAGGAGGTTTGAGGAAAATTGATATTTTGTAATCTAATCGTTGGGGGTCGTCGGAACGGGCTAATGTCAGTATCAGCCAGACAGCAAAGGAGTCTATCCTCTTTTCACTAGCGCTAGACCAAGGAGATTATTTTAGCGTCTGAGGTGGTACGCCATACCTACCATCAGCTCCTCACTTTACCGCACAGATCCCTGTGCTACTCATACGCTGAGTTGGTGAGGGCCGGTATCGAACCAGGAACCCTGTGATTCCTAGCCGAACGCTCTACCGTCTGAGCTAAGCCGGCCCCCGTTCATATCGTCTCATATTTTAACAGCATGTGTAGAAACAGTCTAAATTGGAAGTTTAATGTTGTAACGGCTTTTCCTTTCCAATAAACGACATTTATAATCCTGAAAAGAAAAGAAAAGAAAAAACAACAACAAAACATTAAACATAAAATTTTCAATTATTTTTTATAAATGTTATTAGAATTTGAGAATATTTGAATGAGAATTGATCAAGTTATTAACTTACAAAATGGTATAATTTTTCTGAAACACCTTGCATTTCTCTGTTACTCCCATTGGTGAGGTCTACGGTACTTTAAATAACCCCCCTCTTCCTCTCTGTCCATATATATATATATATATATATATATATATATATATATATATATATATATATATATATATGGTTCAACTGCATATTTGACGAATAAATCAAAATAAATATTCACAGAATATAAATAAATCGTTCACATATAGGAATTAAGTTGTACATAAATATTCACGGTATATTTTATTTGAAAGCTTCTAATTTAATATGGGTCTTACAGCTCTTGAATTTTAATGGACTCGTCAAATGTTCTGATTGGTCAGATATATTTTACATTTTATATATGATGTCGAGTGAAAAAAGAGATGAGGTAACTTGTTGGAAAGATCAGAAATTTATTTATCTATTCATTCATTTATTTATTTTAATGACATGTCAACCTGTCAAGGATTATTTTATGTCGAGAGGTTAAGACATCGTGTTTATTGTAGGTTCATACTTACATATTTTGTGTAGTTTTTACATTGTCATACTGTTGTGGAGTAGCCTAGCGTACCTTGAGTAAAGAGTGAATGCGCTGGTCCAGGACTATTTATACATAACTGTCTGAGAACATCGGGGTGATTGCTGGAGCCTGCTTCAGAGCGCTTCGACCTCTGGGGTGGCTAGGTGATAAAATTAACAGCGTCGATCCCAGGGAGCTATCCTCCCAGGAAATACCTGCCCCCTTGATTTAAAGGGACAGGGCTGAGTTTATTGTCATAATATTGGATACGAATAATTTGACTCTTAGATGGGGGTCCTAACAGGTACTACCACTCCGGGTCAGAGTGGACTTAAGAGTAATGGCAATACAGGTGTACAACTGAAAAATACCAACCCATCCTTCGGGTCGGGGTCCGGTGTGCTTCGGCCACTGGACCGATGTGTTGAATTAATAGCGTCGATCCCAGGAGGCTATCCCCCCAGGCAATACTGCCCTCTTGATTTAAAGGGACAGGACTGGGTTTATTGCCTCCCTCGATGGGGAATGCCGAAGTGATCGACGCATTTTTTGTGTCTACCACCTATGAGCTTCGGCTTGTGGGTGGGCCCACATAAAAATGTCCTTGTGTCACGTCCTCATAAGTGGGATAAGAGGCAAATACTCTGAAACTGCAAGGATTAAAGAACCATTACGTTAACCGTCTACCTCGACGTTTTAGCACGCTGTTGCGAGTCACTCTATGTCAGGCGAAAACTGTAGTTGAATGTACCAGTAGTATACTGAATACTGTATGATCCAGTATACAACACATACCGACTACGAACAATTCTAAACGTATCTATTTGACCCATAGATGTGACTCTAACATATACTACCGCGTGGTTTAATGGTTAGAGTCATAGGAAATGGATTCGTCGACCCGAGTTCCATTTCTGGACGAAGCTGTTTGAATCTCACATAGCACTAATACCCTTGTGAAAGGTATGGATCCAATTCTCCTCCAGCTATGAGTAAATATCAGGGCAGAATGGGCTCTTTAACCATGGATAGGTAACCAGTCTAGGAGAAGGAAAACTCTGAATTCAAACTTTTTAAACTCGGCTTAAGAAATTGACCTTGTGTCACATCCTGCTCGTGCGGAGGGGTTGGTAAATATATATATACTTCCCTTCTTTGTTGAATTAAAAAAAATTCTTATGCAGGGTCGTCCACAACGCGTTCCCTCAACGACTGCAGTCTTGCGTAGGCCAGCTACCTGTCTCTTCTCACCAGCGCTCCACTCACTTCAATTATTTATGGGCACAGTCCCTCAACATCCGGGCACATCAGTCGAACCCCTCGCCCGTGCAACTCACAATTATCACGTATTCGGATGGACGCGTGTAGGCCCCAACATCCGGGAACCTGAATTCCACCTCGCGTCCATCCAGCGCCTAAATCGCATTTCTTTGCATTCGTGAGGACGCGGGTTCGCCTCAGGCAGGCAAGACAATGTATTGCTCTTGATCCAAATGAGCACGGTAGTACTCGTTCTCCGTCACACCCTCAAAGGCTGAGAGAACTTGGGAGTAACGACAATGAAGGGGTACTCCATAATTATTACTTCTCCAGAACTGGAGTCTTATTATCAGATGCAGTTTAGTTTAATATCTAGGACACTCAGAGAATTAGCTGAGGTGCGTAGTGAAGTGAGTTGCACTTTAGATATTCTTTTCGATTTTGACAGTCAAGACGTTTCATAAGATATGAAATTGTTCCCTGTGGCTTCTACTGAAGAATATTGCAAGAACACTTTTTTGTCGTGATGGCTGAAAGAAAAGAACAAAGCATATCTGTGATTTCCTTTTTCTTTTGAGGGAAACTGCCGTTGAAACTGATTGATAAAAACGATAAAATAATCGAGTGTTTCCCTTGTGATAAAAGAAATAGGAAAAGAAGAATTAGCGATCAAGTAATATTGATAGATTTGAAAAGATGTGAAGAAGAAATAGAAAGAAAGAATGAAAGATAAACATCTTTTACACGGCAATTCCTCCAGCAGAATTTATCAAAAAACAATTTCATACTTAAAAACAAAAAAATAAAAAACAAACAAAAAACCCCTAAAAACAAAAAAAAAAAACAAAAACCAAAAACCAAAAAAAAAAAAAACGAAGAAACAGGCAGACAATAACATTTTACAAAAAAGAACTATTTCTATCTCCATGTTTAGCTACTGAAACAATGTCGAACTTTTAAGTCTATTTCATATGGAAGAAACAGAAATAGTCCATAGCATACAGGGTCGGATTTTTACCTGCTGAGACCATAAGTAATATAAAGTTTGAACGAAGTAATTATAAGGGAATAATCACACACACACACACACACACACACACACACACACATCCCGTCTTATTTTTGTTGAAGACCGATCTATTACATACGGTCGATACAGATATTCCGAGGGACCTCACATCAGTAAGGGGGGGGGGCGATGTGCTTTTTTTAAAACCGTTGAGAGGAAGGCCCCGAAACGGTTGCACATTCTCTCCTGATTATCCCATGCATTTATAAACATCATTTGCTTTTTCAATCTATCAAATTCACACTGTCGGATTAATTTCCTTTTATTTCACACATACACACACACACACACACACACACACACACACACACACACACACATATATATATATATATATATATATATATATATATATATATATATATATATATATATATTTAGAAATTAAGAATATATATAAAATCCTATATATATATATATATATATAATTATATATTTTATAAAAATGAAGGTCCGAAAAATAGATTATATTTTTATGAATTTAAAAAGAATTGTTATCTTACATTTGCGACACGTGTTTCTGATTTTCTGGTATCGTATCTTCTTCAGGCATTGATTAATCATATGATTAATCAATGCCTGAAGAAGATACCACTGAAACACGTGTCGCAAATGTAAGATAAAAATGAAATAAAAATTTCTAAAAATATAATCCATTTAGCGGACCTACTTTTTTTTAATAAGATATTTAATTTTCTCCCGTTGACCCATAATAACACTTTATATATATATATATATATATATATATATATATATTATATATATATATATAAATAAATAACAAAAGACTTAGAGATCCTGCATTATAGACTATTTCAGGGAGCTTAGACAAAAATGTCTAATTCTCCCGACTCATCAGATGCGAATGATGAATTCTTTATTTTTAAGGCATTTGAAAACAGATTTTTTCCCCCTTCCTTTTAAAATTGTCCTGTCCTGCTCAGCTGTAGAGTAATAAAAATAGGAATAAAAATACAAATAATAGTAAACAATAATAATAAAACCAAAGATATCTGACCGCTTGTCAGTAATTTGTTAGGAGTTACTGTTAATTCAATTAATTCAGAATTCAGGGACACCCCTGTTCATTTATTTAGTAGTTTTTGTTTGACTTAATTTATTTTCCTTTCTTTCCATATCGCTTCAACTATACCCACCCCTACATACCTATACAAATATATATATATATATAATACCTATACAAATATATATATATATATATATATATATATATATATATATATATATATATATATACTTTAAGGGTAATCATTATGATCACCTATATAGGTGGATACGAAGGAAAAGAGTGAAAAAAAAAAAAATTGTTTTATTTGATAAAAACAAGGGCCCTTTCGTCGGTTGCTCATCAAGGTTTATACAGCCGGAGACGACTAAAAGTCAAATTGTAAATACATATGGGTATATATATGAGGGGGGTTTTTAGGGAAAAGAAAAAAAAAAAAAATTTTACTTTCTTTTTAAGTCCTATTAAGTGACACCAGGCCCCAGACACTCGCCATAATAAGCGAGTGCCTAGGTCTGATCTGTCTGCAAAGGTAGGACGAAAAAAATTAATATTATATATATATATATATATATATATATATATATATATATAATTATTAAAATATATCAAATAAAGTATCGAACTTGTGGAAATCAGATCTTCTTAATAGAATATAAAAAGAATACTCCCAAGTATTATTAAGTATTATTCATTACCAAACCTTCACTTTATGTATAGATTTAAAAAAAACAACAACAACAACAAAAAACGAAAAACAAAAAAAAAACAAATGTAGTCAGTCCCAGTTCTTCCTTATTTTTATAGTTTATAAATTTCCACCGATACAGATACTACACTCTGACCTAATATTTAACTACCTGATTATGAGGGTAGAATGTGATAGATGCTTAGTTTAATGCAAGGGCCAAAAAGTATATTTGGGCAAGGACAAAAATTATCCATAGTCCATAGTCATGTTATGACGGCATTTCTCTGTGACAACCTTCTCTTTATATTGCAGTGGGGGGGGGGAGATGCTGCCACTATAATTGCTGGGATCATTCTTGCCTTGTTGACTGCTGAAACTGTGACTACCATTTCTGTCACATAATAGTTGTTAAATTTAGTGTATGAAATATTGTAAGTATAACAACAATTATGAAACAGATTATTTTTTCTTTATTAAAAGAATTGGATTATTTAGATTATTCAGACTATTGTCCTCATCTTCAGTGTTATCTGTATAATGTTTCGGCCGATGTGCCCTCCAGCCTTCTTCAGGTATTTCTTTTCGAAGAAGGTAGATGCAGAAAATCAAGCGGCCTGGCACCTTAACGTTAAGCAGGGAACAAAGAGGAGAGTAGCCTCGACAGCAAAGAGAGCCAGAAATAGGGAGACAAAAACAGCAGCACCAGAAAACACGACAGTTTGTGTGCATTCAGTTCCCCAAAGACTGTCACTCAGGGATAAGCCTGCACAGCCACGGTTGCAGATAATTTATTTATTTATTTATTTACTTATTTATTTATTTATTCATTTTTTGGACACTACGCCATCGTCCTTAGTGGACGGAAAGATGCCAACAACGACAACAAAATGTTTATTATTAACATTTCTCTGAATTTTTGTCCAATTGGACACACAGCGTAGTAGATAAAGGAGTTAGTTTAAGACAGTTCTAAGTGACAGTTATCTCTAGACTGCAGGTTCAATCCTGGTCAGGGGCAGCAGTAACTTAGAATAATAATTAACACAAGCTTAACACCTGTACCCCAGCTATGGTTAGTGGAATGAGAACATGATACCCGTGGACTGAATAAAAGGTTTAAAGTTCCGCGATAGCTTCCGATTACGACAAGAAGGTTCCCGAGTCCGACAAGAAATACCTGAAGAAGGCCGGAAGGCACATTGGCCGAAACGTTGTACAGATAACAATGAAGATGGGGACAATATTCCGAATAATACAAATAATACTAATATTAACACATTCTGAAATTTTATATAAACTTTTAACGATAAGTTTATAAATACATTCAGTATAAACAGTTTGAATTGATATAAGAGATTTGGATTCCCCAATGAGGATCGAGATAATAAGTAGTATATCAGGACAGAATTTCCGTATTCATCGTACTGAAAAGAGGGATCAGAATCGTTCAGTCTTCCTCACTCATCACATTGCACGGCAGAGTTGGTCTTCACTCCTCACTGCGCTTAAATAATGAACCAATTTTTAATTAGCCAGCGAAAGCAGATATAAAATTACTCAGTTGAGAAAGTTAATTACTGACATAAAACGTATTGTCTGCGTTGTTTAAAGCTAAAAAAATCAACCATTTAGACCTAACATATATTTTGTTGGCTCACGGGAACAAAATATATCAAATTACGGTTCACTGACTTCGTTATTAAAAGTACAAAAACTACGAGGGTCGGTCAAAAAAGTAATGTCTGTTATTTAATTACAACATATTTATTTTTTAAGCGTTGTCTACTTTTGGCGCGGGAACACATTTATGGGAAGCCTCGTGAGGATCGAATTGATAATTCAATAGTAATTGATTTGAGATATTATCAAGATGAGGTGCCCAGTTTAACATATGGACCAATCATGCGCATGTGTTGGTAAAGACAAATATTCCCCAGTTCCTCTGACTAGTGACACAAATGACCCGGACTATTCTAATCCATCCATTTTAGTCCCACGAAGAGAGATGTTATGCATTTTTGTATTTTAAGTATTCCTATCTAATCTATTGATAATGGAGATTCATCTAGTTTTAAGTTTCAAAATTCATATTTTTAATATTCTAAAAATAAATATCTATTAATACTGGAGATTCGTTTCCGGTTTTTGTCTGTAACTAAAACTACGTCACTGCTTACGTCACATTGCCCCAAATCGTCATAATATTGAATAAATTTCAAATTGTTTACATCAATTAATAATGGAGATTCACCTCCGATTTTTGTCTGTAACAAAAATTACGTCACTGATTACGTCACAATACCCAAAATCGTCATAACATAGAATAAATACACTCAAAATTTGAACATGCAACATTAGACAGTCCTCATTGCTTTTTAAAACAAGTTTTAATAAATTCATGACTGGTATTATATATCTATATATAGTTTGTTTTATTTTAATACATATTTAAAGTTTACATTTCAAATTGTTTTATTTTTTTAATCCTTTAATGAATTTAATGATTTTACTTACTTAGGGTACAAACTCGCTGACATTGAATTTTTAACTCCCACCCCCCAGGCAATATGTTTCAAAAATCTATTTTAACATCGCCTGGCGGGTGTTTTTTTTTATTTTGTACTAGTACTAATAATGTGCACTATCATATAGTTTCAAGAACAGGTTCTGGTTTATGCATACACCATTTTGTTGTATGGTCAAATTGAAATTTTTTGCATAATTACCCAGTGGATCACCTTTCTATCCCAGTCGTGCCTAGATTTGTATTTTTGTTGTGCTAGTTTCATACATTCGGTTGATAAATGTTTTTTGAAAATTCCGGTACCGACCGAGAGCGTTCTGTGCCTCGTGATTAATGATATATTTATTTCGTCTTTCCGTTTACAATGTTGCTTTGATAAAGATCTCTTCATACGGTCGAAACAGATTTCTGTCAGCAAAAATTTTTTACATCTTGTGTTTTTTCTACAAACTTTCTACACACACACACACACACACACACACACACATATATATATATACACACATATATATATATATATATATATATATATATATATATAATGTAAGAAGGGAATTGAATCCGACAATATGAGGAAAAAATGAGTAAAGAAAAGACATGTAGATCGATAACAATGAATTTTATCGATATCACTTTTAATCGATATCACTTACACATGTGTTTCGGTCCGTTTATCAAAATGTATACATTTTGATAAACGGACCGAAACACATGTGTAAGTGATATCGATTAAAATGTGTGTGTGTGTGTGTGTGTGTGTGTGTGTGTGTAAATTTAGGTGAATCCTGATACGATGGTAGAAGAAATGCTTGTACACTTTGGTAAGGAACTAGTTATTATCATCTTTCGTGCCAAGAGAAAAGTTATGGTTCATTCTGTACACTTATATATATTTTTCTATCTAGCTAACCTGATCAATCCGTAGATTTATGGCTATTTGTTCCCCTTTTAACTGCTGCGGTCTGTCTCTCTGTCTCTGTCTCTGTCTCTCTGTCTCTCTGTCTATATATATATCACTTTATTAATATCTATTATCTCACTATCTATCTCTTTGTTAATATATGAGAGAGAGAGAGAGAGAGAGAGAGAGAGAGAGAGAGAGAGAGAGAGATTTGGAGTAAAAACTAAATCAGAGAGAGAGAGAGAGAGAGAGAGACAGAGACAGAGACAGAGAGAGAGAGAGAGAGAGAGAGAGAGAGAGAGAGAGAGAGAAAATTTGGAGTAAAAAAACTAAATCAGAGAGAGAGAGAGAGAGAGAGAGAGAGAGAGAGAGAGAGAGAGAGAGAGAGACAGAGACAGAGACAGAGAGAGAGAGAGAGAGAGAGAGAGAGAAATTTGGAGTAAAAAAAATTAAATCAGAGAGAGAGAGAGAGAGAGAGAGAGAGAGAGAGAGAGAGAGAGACAGAGACAGAGAGAGAGAGAGAGAGAGAGAGAGAGAGAGAAATTTGGAGTAAAAAAACTAAATCAGAGAGAGAGAGAGAGAGAGAGAGAGAGAGAGAGAGAGAGAGAGAGAAATTTGAAGTAAAAAACTAAATCAGAGAGAGAGAGAGAGAGAGAGAGAGAGAGAGAGACAGAGACAGAGAGAGAGAGAGAGAGAGAGAGAGAGAGAGAGAGAGAGAGAGAGAGAGAAATTTGGAGTAAAAAAACTAAATCAGAGAGAGAGAGAGAGAGAGAGAGAGAGAGACAGAGACAGAGACAGAGAGAGAGAGAGAGAGAGAGAGAGAGAGAGAGAGAGAGAGAGAGAGAGAGAGAGAGAGAAGAGAGAGAGAGAGAGAGAGAGAGAGAGAGAGGAGACAGAGACAGAGAGAGAGAGAGAGAGAGAGAGAGAGAGAGAGAGAAATTTGGAGTAAAAAACTAAATCAGAGAGAGAGAGAGAGAGAGAGAGAGAGAGACAGAGACAGAGACAGAGAGAGAGAGAGAGAGAGAGAGAGAGAGAGAGAGAGAGAGAGAGAAATTTGGAGTAAAAAAACTAAATCAGAGAGAGAGAGAGAGAGAGAGAGAGAGAGAGAGAGAGAGAGAGAGACAGAGACAGAGACAGAGAGAGAGAGAGAGAGAGAGAGAGAGAAATTTGGAGTAAAAAAAACTAATCAGAGAGAGAGAGAGAGAGAGAGAGAGAGAGAGAGAGAGAGAGAGAGAGAGAGAGAGAGAGAGAGAGAGAGAAAGAAGTAAAAAACTAAATCAGAGAGAGAGAGAGAGAGAGAGAGAGAGAGAGACAGAGACAGAGAGAGGAGAGAGAGAGAGAGAGAGAGAGAGAGAGAGAGAGAGAAATTTGGAGAAAAAAACTAAATCAGAGAGAGAGAGAGAGAGAAGAGAGACAGAGAGACAGAGAGAGAGAGAGAGAGGAGAGAGAGAGAGAGAAATTTGGAGTAAAAAAACTAAATCAGAGAGAGAGAGAGAGAGAGAGAGAGAGAGACAGAGACAGAGAGAGAGAGAGAGAGAGAGAGAGAGAGAGAGAAATTTGGAGTAAAAAAACTAAATCAGAGAGAGAGAGAGAGAGAGAGAGAGAGAGAGAGAGACAGAGAGAGAGAGAGAGAGAGAGAGAGAGAGAGAGAGAAATTTGGAGTAAAAAAACTAAATCAGAGAGAGAGAGAGAGAGAGAGAGAGAGACAGAGACAGAGACAGAGAGAGAGAGAGAGAGAGAGAGAGAGAGAGAGAGAGAGAAATTTGGAGTAAAAAAAACTAAATCAGAGAGAGAGAGAGAGAGAGAGAGAGAGAGACAGAGACAGAGACAGAGAGAGAGAGAGAGAGAGAGAGAGAGAGAGAGAGAAATTTGGAGTAAAAAAACTAAATCAGAGAGAGAGAGAGAGAGAGAGAGAGAGAGAGAGACAGAGACAGAGAGAGAGAGAGAGAGAGAGAGAGAGAGAGACAGAGACAGAGAGAGAGAGAGGAGAGAGAGAGAGAGAGAGAGAGAGAGAGAGAGAGAGAGAGAAATTTGGAGTAAAAAAACTAAATCAGAGAGAGAGAGAGAGAGAGAGAGAGAGACAGAGACAGAGACAGAGAGAGAGAGAGAGAGAGAGAGAGAGAGAGAGAGAGAAATTTGGAGTAAAAAAACTAAATCAGAGAGAGAGAGAGAGAGAGAGAGAGAGACAGAGACAGAGAGAGAGAGAGAGAGAGAGAGAGAGAGAGAGAGAGAGAGAGAGAGAGAGAGAGAGAGAGAGAGAGAGAGAGAGAGAGAGAGAGAGAGAGAATTACTTCATAGATAATTCAGTCCTGTGCTAGTTTGTAAATAATTTGTAGAAATGTTGTATTCCTATTTATTCGGAAACTTATCGCTGTCTGCTTATCTATCGACCGACCTGAATTCTACTTAACATTTTCTACAAATCTAAACAAAACATTTCACAGTTACATTACTACCTGCTGATTCATTAACACTTCATACGATCATTCCAAAGTTGTTTTATTTATTCTCACTGACAGGGAATACAGTGGGATGGGTTGGGATTCAGTTCGGCTGATGATAGGATACGTGTGTGTCACGTACTGGGCTCAGTTCTTGTCTCTCTGGCTGTCAGTATTTTGTCCCCCTCCTTTTTGGAGAGTATCCGGTTCTAATCGTTAGGGGGAGATAACTCTCCCTAACAACAATAAAAAGAATTCTAAATCTAAATATCTGATATGGTTTATATTTGCTGCATTCACAATTTGCAGATTTCACTTCACAGAACATTTAAATTCTTATTCGAAAGAAAATAAAAGGATATTTCTAAATATGTAATTTGTATGTGTTTTTATCGATTGAATCATTTTTTACAGCGAGTCAAAAAAATAAAAAAAATGGCTTCGGACAGCCACACTGCCTGCTATTATAGTGATACCAGCAGTTTAGTGAACAAAATTTTTGTTGACAAAATGACAGTCTATGCCGTTCAGCTCGGAATCTCTCGCCTATTTATGGTCCAATCTTTAAAATATTTATATGGTTAAAAATAGAATAAAATAATCTTTCCAAATATGTAATTTGCATGTGTTTTTATCGACTGAATCGTTTTTTACAGCGAGTTAAAAAAATATTTTGCTTCGAACAGCAAAAGTATGATTTTTTTCATACTAAACTTTAACGAAAAATCAAATCTTATTTATCACAATTTTTTTTTATTCCTATCTTAAAATATCAATTTTGTTAGAAATAGAATAAAATAATCTTTCTAAATATGTAATTTGTATGTGTTTTCATACATGGAATTATTTTTTACAGCGAATTAAATAACAAACTTTATTAAATAAATACGCGGAAAACTGACTGTCACCAAGCGTCAGTGACTCTATGTCTACGCTAACCAAACTTAATTTTGCTCTTTGTCTTTATATATATATATATATATATATATATATATATATATATAATCTACAATTTTAATATTAAAATCGCATGGTACTTTTTCCGTTGCTACAAAATAAATAGGTTGGCCAATTTATTTTAAGTGTAGTATTATAAGTGAAGAAATTTAAAGTAACGGTTTATAAGTAAGAACTTATACAAGAGTACATTTAGTTTGATAGACAGGGACTGACCTTTGGCTGACCCTTTTTGGAAGGTCTCTCATTGGTCGGATTAGTCTTGTGACACCTTAATCCGTGAGAACCTTTGAGGTTATCCTGAAATATCGAAGCGAGCAGACACGTAAAAGACCTATTTCTCACCGTACGGTTGAGTGGGAATCCGGGTCAATGAAAATGTAGAATCTATCGAGTCTTTGTGTTCATAAATCAAAAACTAATGATAAGAACGGAGATAGGCAATCCGATGTGTTCCCAAATGTGAAGTGAACCAAGACAATCTCCCAGAAGACCGGAGGAATCTAGCCAGAAAAGATGAGTATAATATAGGGACTGGCAAACTGAGCCTAAAATGCGTTTTTGACAAAATGACCCCCCCCTACAGAAAATAATTTACCAAAAATCAGGGAATTATCGGATTTTAATGAAATTTTCAGTGTTTATTTAGCAAAGAATGATCTTTATAATGCATTATTTATTTTATTTCAAAACTTTCTCATTTTTTTCAGGTCGCTTAATTTTGACCCCAACTTATGCTGGGAGCGTAAAATATTTTTCAAGTTGGTCATATATTGTACTAATTACAGTATAAATAATGAGATAAAAGACGGAACTTATGAATAGAAACAAAAAAAAAATTTTTTTTTTACGGTTGCGCTTCTATGAGAAAATAAGTACCAAAAATCGAAAAATAAAATGTAAAAAAATAATAGATAATTTTTTTTTTTGAGATTTCCTTTTTACTCATTTCGATAATTATTCAATTGGCTATTATTTTATAAAAGAAAAAAAATATAGATCAATGTTTTTTCTGCTTAAAAAGGGGAGGGGGAACATTTTCAATCGAGTTTTTCTTCAAAACGAATACTTTTTTCGAAAAAAATAAGGTTTGCATTAAGTAGATATTTATTTTTAGAATCTAAAAATATAACATTTTAAACTTAGAATCCGAAATTTTTTATTTTAAATGAATTTTATATATTAATTTTTCATAGCAAAATACTAAATTAAAGTTTTGAAATAAAATAACTGATGCATTATAAAATTCATTAATTGATAAATCAATACTGAAAATTTCATTAAAATCGGATAATTACCTGATTTTTGGTAATTTTTTTCCATCCTAAATGTTACGTTAAAATTGTAAACAAGCGCCTAAAACCATTGAAAAACAGCCAAAATGGCGGATCGCGTCGAAATTGACCAAAACAAATGGTTTTAAATTTAAAAAAAATAAACTGCATATGTAATTATATTTTTCTTTTTTTAATGATGGTCATTATGTTACTACTTATCGATTTAGACAAAGTTTAACCTTAAATAATAGATTTAATTATTCTTAATTCGCTTTTAAAACTCGTAATATCCGATTTTGTTTTCCATTCCCTAGCATAATAGTAAGAGAAGAATAAAAAAGGCCTATTCCACACTGTCACTCAGAATTTGACGATCATCAAATATAAGATAATCATGGTGACACGTGAAACATATTGACAAATTGAGTGTCCAAGAAAACGGAAAATGTGTAAAAAGGTTTCATCTTTTCCTTTCATCATGTTTATTACAAAACACATGTCTTCCTAAATTTTCACCTTTGAGTTTTCACCAAACGAAATATACAGAATAAATAACACCAATTAAAATACGTCAAACTCACTTGAAAAAAAAATTCTTATAGTTGATTAATATTCGATTAAAAAATTGTTCTTTTTAAGTATTTCGATATTTATTTACATCATCTTCAGAATATTAAGACTTGAAATATTTTCAACATTACCCGCCCGTTTTATTTCTTAAATGATGATGATGATGATGATATGTGAGAAGAGGAGGAGAAGCGGAGGAGAAGCGGAGGAGGAGATAACTGTCACTTAGAACTGTCTTAACTCAACGCATTTATCCACTATGCTATATGTCCATTTGGACAATTCAGTGTGAATTTTGGAACTTATAAATCTAATATCTTGTTTTACCTAGAATATCTGTTAAGAATGTCTTAAGTATTTCGATATCTATTTACATCATCTTCAGAATATTAAGACTTGAAATATTTTCAACATTACCTGCCCTTTTTCTTTCTTAAATGATGATGATGATGATGATGATGTGGAGGAGGAAGAGGGGCAGGAGATAACTGTCACTTAGAACTGTCTTAAACCAACGTCTTTATCTACTATGCTATGTATCCAATTGGACAATTCAGTGTAGATTTTGGGAACTTATAAACCTAATATCTTGTTTTACCTAGAATATCTGTTAAGGGCGACAGTAACATAAAATAATAATTAACACAGCTTAACATCTATACCCCAGCTATGGTCAGTGGAATAAGAACAAGCCCACTTGAAAAAAACATTCTTATAGTTGATCAATATTCGATTAAAAAATTGTTCTTTTGAAGTATTTCGATATCTATTTACATCATCACCAGAATATTAAGACTTGAAATATTCTCCGCATTACCCAACCGTTTTATTTCTTAAATGAACTGTTTAACCAACGTCTTTATCCACTATGCTATGTTTCCATTTGGACAATTCAGTGTGAATTTTGGGAACTTATAAATCTAATATCTTGTTTTACCTAGAATATCTGTTAAGGGCAACAGTAACATAAGATAATAATTATCACAGCTTAACAACTGTACCCCAGCTATGGTTAGTGGAATAAGAACAAGATACCTGCCAGAGGAATAACAAATTAAATGTCCAAGAAAACCCAACCGTTTTATTTCTTAAATGATGAGGATGATAATGATGATGAGGATGAGGATGATGATGATCATCATCATCATTGTCATCATAATCATCATGGGTGACCATTTAAGCAACATGATGTACTGTAAGAAAACGAATATCAAAATGACTTTATTCGACATTAAATGTCCCGAAAAGAGTTGATAAGCCGTAAAACAAAAAAAATTCCAGTCTTGATAATTCACCGTGACATAAATAAAAACCTACAATTTATTAAGAAACTTTGGGACTCATTTAAAGCAAATATGTGCATCCCAGGATGCACTAAATTGAAAAGCTATCAGCATCACTGCAGCAATTATCTGTTTTTGTTCTGTTTACATTTATAATATAGGTATATGATATTGGTTACTTAGTTTTTTTTATGTCTGAGTTTAGAATTTTTTGGAATGGAAATTCCCTTATGAAGTATTATAAACAAATAGTATGAATTTTATTTAGCTCCAACGAAAAATTTGACAACAGTATTAATTTTTCCGGACCATATGACCTTTAGGCACCCCTTTTGCGATCTCGATTCATGAGTACATTTTTTTCATTTACACCGTCAACATCCGGTTGTTTGTTAGCATGAAAGAAGTACGGCGGAATTAAGTTCCATGGCAAATTTTTACTAATGTTCTAACGGTGAAAGTAAAGTCGTCGGGGTGGCCTAAAGTCGGTATAAACCAGACAGCGAGGGAATCTGTCCTCTTTTCACTAGCGCTAGATCAAGGAGATTATTTTAGCGACTGAGGTGGAGCGCCATACCAAACATCAGCTACTTACTTTACCACAGAGATCCATATGCTACTCATACTCATGATTTGGCGAGGGCCGGTATCGAACCCGAAACCTTGTGGTTCCGAACCGGACGCTCTACCGACTGAGCTAAACCGGTGTACTATAAGACTAGATTTAGTATGAGAATAATGTCTAGCCAAGCCAAAGGGTTAAGCTTTCAATCTTTGCTTTGTAGGTTGTGTCTCTTCGGGCAATGGATACAGTGAACGGATACTTGAGCAGCTGGGTGTCTGTTGGCCTCGTGGCAGATGGCGGGATACAACCATCGCACCAGTCAACAGATGGCACCGCTAGACTTATCAGTTGTCGCTGTAGGACAGTTTTATTATCTATTGAATCTATTACACTGCGATGTTCCTCACTTAGAATTATATTTGAAAGTTCAGTGAGACTGTGTGATGGAAACACGATACTGTATAGGGGAGTGGGGTCTTAGAACAAGTTCATTCTCTCTTATAACTGTGCAAGACGGATTTCTGGCTGACCTACTTGCCTTATGACCCGTAAATGTGTCTGCAGTTACTGTCGGCACAATCAACATCAAAATCGATGGACAGTCGAAGAAGCACCGCAACACTGTGGCCTTGTGCCAGACTAAATTAAGCTTAATAGATAATTATATCAAATTTTGTAATTCGTGAAGTTGGCTGGGTTAGCTCAGTCGGTAGAGCGTTTGGCTAGAAACTACTAGGTTCCTACTCAGCGAATGAGTAGCATAGGGATCTGTGCAGTAAAGTAAGGAGTTGATGGTAGGTGTGTCGCTCCACCTTAGACGCAAAAACAATCTCCTTGGTCTAGCGCAGTGAAAAGGGGATAGACTCCCTTACTGATTGGCTGATACCGACGTTATGCCACCCCGACGACTTTACTTTTACTTTAAAAATCAAGCCGTTCTTTTTAAGTTTTATAAAATAGAGGCTGAAATTAATTTTGAATTAAACATTATTTTTTTTATAAATGATATTTTTCTTTGGCGCAATAAATTTGGAAACTTAGATCTTTTAGGGAACTTATTGACATAAGCGTATCCGAAGCTCTCTCGTAGCTAAAATAGTATTGAGGCTGAAGATGTTGAAGACAAAAATGAACATTGAATGAAACATTATTTTTTTATAAATAATATTTTTCTTTGGCGTAATAAATTTGGAAACTTAAATCTTATTAACATAAGCGTATCCGAAGCTCGTTCGTAGCTCAAATTTCAGCTCTCAACACAAAGCAAAAATTGTCCGAATAACAGCTCGTAACTCGGAAAACTCTTAAGTTAGGACACTCGTAAGTCAAAGGACCTCTGTATTTTATTCATATAATTTATAATATTTTACTCAGTTATTATATATACTCATCTTGTGTACAAGAGATTGTTATTTTCGGTATTGTCAGTCCATCCAAGGAACTTAGATTGTATAAAACTAGAAGCATCTACCAAGAGTCGACTAAGTAGGAGGGAGGGGGAAACCCTGGTGTATTAATTTAAAAGAAATTAAAAAATAAAAAAATTAGAATAAATAAATAAATAAATTTGCCCTGTTTATAAAAATTAAACATTGAGCTCTCATACGGAACCTGAACTCTACAACAAAAAAGGCGAGAAATGTATAAATGTAAACACTGTATTTGGCCAGTCTTAATAAAAAAAAAACGTGGTCTGATGAAGCTCGGTGGGACCCAGATACCCACGAGTGGAAATGGTCCATAATCACGATACCCATGGTATTTAAGTCATTTTTATTCACACACACACACACACACACACACACACACACATATATATATATATATTGTGTGTGTGTGTGTGTATGTGTGTGTGTGTGTGTGTGTGTGTAAGATAATCCAATTGACTTAATTTACATTTGAGATTTACAAATGCAGGACATTTTTAGTGGAATTCCAATGCTATTTTAATTCTTAGATATCTTCGAACACAAATCAAATATTTATAATTTTTGCACAAAAAAACAAGAACTGGTGATATTTAATGTGTATGTACAATATATAATACTCCTCTTTGTGTTCAACACACTTATTCCAATGAGCATTTCATTGTTAGAAGCACCTGGGAAATTCCTCTTTTGATATGGTCTTAATCTTCGCCGTCATATCACCCATATTTTCTTACCCTTGAAATGAATTCCCAGTTTAGGAAAGGAGAAAAAAGTCAGGTCTTGCGTTTATGGAATCTATTGGAGAATTTTTTACATTTTATTATTGAAACACAAAAAGAAAAAAATCTTTATTTATTTGAAATAAATCGAGTATTTAGTATTTTATGTAACTGAGAAAGTTTAGGATTATTGACAATTGTAGAGATTAATTTAGAAATACTTAATTATGAAGACACTTTTTTATTGCTTTATTATAGCAAAGAAATAGCATTTCTGGGAAGAATATTTTTCAAGTAATATAAGAGAGTTGAATTGAAAAATGAATTTAGTTAACATGTAGGATTTTTAGGCTGTATCTCAACTACAAATAATAAGTGAGCAAAGTTCATTTTGATGTTATGAGAATATGAATGAAATTCTGTATCCATACCTCTAGTGTAGAGAGATATTTTTTTTTACTCTTATCGGTGTTGTGATTTGGTCATTTAGATTTTTGTGTATTGATGTCCAGTTTTTTTTCCTTCTATTTTATGAATGTTTGAATCAATGTGGATGCTATGTTGGTATCTTCTAAGGTCTGGACTTCTCTTGGGGACTTCGGGTCTGGTCTTCTATTGGGGATTTCTCTTTATCAGAAGCACTGTGTCATTGTTAGTTTTTAGAGGTAATAACTCAAGACTCCGATTTGCTTTGATCTTACTTTATTCTTAAATCCCCAACCAGACATCTGCGCAGATGAGAGGACGCGCGTATAACGCAACTTACACCTTCGAGCTCGCAGCTACCTTCTAACTGAACTTACTTCTAATCTAAACCGGAAGAGAGGGTCTTCTCTACCGGTTCTCACGGCTATCCCCAGAAGGTAGGGTCAGGACTGAGGTCAAACGTTGTCACTCATTCTTATAACAGCCATTTTTATTTCTACACTATTGCACATAAATATTAGGTATCTAATAATTATGCAACAGAAGGTGTTGCTCTTGCATATTCCTGTTTTGCCAAAAATTTCTTATAAGAAATATTTATAGTTAAAATTAATTTTAATTAGTGTAACTCAAAGACTTTTTTTTTCAAGAAATAAACTATTTATTGAACAAACAAATACAAATAAGGACACATTTTTAATACTTGTAAAATCTAATAAATCTTTATCACTGTAAATCACCAGGAAGTAAATTTGAATTTTTGTTATATTTTTTAAATAAATACCTTTAGAAAAATAAAATTATAATAATGTTTCAAATCACTCATGAGTTTAGGGTGACATTCTTTAGAATAATATTCTAAATGTAAAGAAACAAAAAATCCTAAAACGGAACAATATTGTAACATGGGAATTCTTAGATTCTTTTATCATCGACTCATCTAGACGTCTAGACATAATTTATTTATTATATAAGTTTCTCAGCTGTGCACACATCTACATTCAAATTTTAAATTCTATATTTTAGAATTACACCTCGTACCAAATTTTGCGTAGTAGCAGTACCACTACTTCCAAAATAAGGTGTGAACTCTTTCATGAATAAATTCTTTCTTTTCTTTTCTTTTTTTTATGTTTCGATTTCTTTCAACTCATCCTCAATTTGATTTTCAGAAATAGTTTCTAATTTTATGTGAAATGTTTTCTCCAAGATTTTTCAATTTATTTTTCATGTTGAAAAATCTGATAAAATATGTCTGATAAAAGATGACATTTAACTTTCAAATTTAATCGTTTTCGACAAAATGAATAAATAAATATCTGAATATTGTTTATAGAATTTTCCAGAATATAAAAGTTTGAGGTTAAACTAATTATTTCGACTAAAGTCATTCAGATTTGACTTTTAAAAATGTCCTCGTGTCCTCATTAGTATCAAATGTTAACACAAAATATATATGACTTTTGCAAGGGAAGTATAAACAAAATAAAAGCCGCCCTGTCGGCTGGGGCATTAGAATGTACCGACTGCACCTCTGCAGAGGGGTAAGACTCCCCCAATGGAGCCACCTGTTGGCTGTGGGTGGCGACCCGTGATGCTTAAGGATAAAGCCCAGGTGGATGAGCAATTCATGACATGCAATACTCCACTTTAGCCCTATCTTGGGCTAGACGGGCGGTCGGAGAGGCCCCCTCCGATCAATCGGCTGGTCACGTCAAGCCCTAGCACCTATATGATTTTCCCAACCCTATTGCCCTTATGGCAAGCCCCAACACTTTTTATCATATGGGTGCTAGAAGGCGGTGACTGAGGGTCTACATGTCCTAGGAATGACAAACTCTATCTGATGGTGAGGTTCCAGTTCTAGAGGTTTGGGGAATGTGGAGCACCCCATTCATCACCATTGCTCCCTGGTCCACTCTAACCTGGAGTGGTAGTACCTGTTAGGGTCCCATCTATGGATTAAATAGAAAAATGTATTTATAAAAAAATTGCATTATCCATTAAGAATTGATTTATTTCAAAACTTTATCGGCATTAAATGACCCACTGAGGTTGATATGCCGTAAAACAAACAAACCAAACCAAACAAAATAAAAGAAGAATAATTATGTGGCAATTAGTGGTATTGAGGAATTTGATAATACCTCTTCAAATATGTCGGAAAAAAGAAAAAGAAGCCGAATAAGTCGGAATAATAAATATTGAAATATGGCTCAATATATACTTGTATAACCGATTTAGGGAACCGAATCAGTAACAGAAATTGACTTCCTAGATTTCACCGAGAAGGATGTTCAGGATAATTTTGAAGATATCAGAATTATCTTGAAGATCCTTCTCGGTGAAACCTGGGTTGTTAATTTCTGTCACTGATTCGGTATATATATATATGTATATGTATATGCATATGTATATATATATATATACGTTTAAACAAAACAAATGGTTTAAAATTTCAGACTACAGTTTCTTGCCGTACCGCGAATCTTCAGGGTATTTTTTGTCCTACCATTCTGTTCGATTTTTGTTTAAAAGTGCTCATCAAAAATAGGAGCCAATATATCACAGTTAATTTAAAGGTAACTGAGACACACACACACACACACACACACACACACACACACACATACATACATATATATATATATATATATATATATATATATATATATATATATATATTCTTTATAAACTATATCTGAAGAGACTAGACTTATTTTGCGTCTCTGGTCGAAATAAATTTATTATAGACAAATGACGGTTTGTTAAGTTTTTCTTTCTTTGAAAGTTAAATATTTCTCTGTATATAATTAATTTATTAGTTATAGTTACATTGAGCTCTCTGGGGCATTCATAAAAAAATCCTTGTATGAATCTATAAGTCTGTGCCTACATGACCATACAGTATGGATGTGAGATTTTGATGATTCAATTGGATCACCCTATTTGGAATCTCACATCCATACTGTATAGATTGATGCCACACATACACTGCACACACACATCTGTAGCGACCATCGTGCACACACACACAGTCAATGTTGGAACACAAATAAATGAATTCTATTTTAATTTAAAAAAAAATCAGAAGCATTACATTTATAATAAGACTCCAAAGAGCCTGATGTAAAATTAAAAAAGTGTATAATTGTATAAAAAGTGTATATTAAGATATCAAAATTGTTCATAATTCACTCCAACTATTAAATAAGTAACCAATAAGTACACAGCACAACTGAAAAAGATGTACGGTTCCAGAAAGTTTTTGGTCTTCTGATTTAAAAAAAATGTTCATCCCGTTTTTACATAAGGTCAATACAGATATTCCGAGGGACCTCACATCAGTGAGGGGAGTCGATTTGCAGTTAAAACCGTTGAGAGGAAGGCCCCGAAACGGTGCACATTCTCTCCTGATGATCCCATGCATTTGTAAACATCTTTTGTTTTTTCAATATATCAAATTCACACTGTCGGATTAATTTCCTTTATTTTACACACACACACACACACACACACACACACACACACACACACACACATATATATATATATATATATATATATATAACTTTATATAATTTCATGCTTTAAAATTTATACATTTTTTATTGTGTCTTTGAAACGTGACACATCATTATTGGCGGGAAAAGAGAGAGAGAGAGAGAGAAAAAAGAAAGTCAAAATCAATTTAGTAGTTTGAAAATAATCGTCTGGGTTAATGACCTCAGTCAAATTAAAGATTTTTTTATGCTTGAATTTTTAACTCGTAGCAAAGTAGATTTTATAAGCCAACAGTAATAATCGATCATTGATATTCGATGCGTTAAAGCAACAGATCTTAGCAATCTCACAATTCTTTTCTACTTTGCGTTAAAGTGTTACATAATTATTGGATCCTAATGCTTTTATAAGGTATTGCAGAAATCATAATGGCGATTAGTGCAGCTGATAGCCTTGAGGGTGAGTGACGGCGCTTGACCTCAGTCTCACCTTGCCTTGCAGGGATGGATCGTGAGAACCGGAACCCCTATAGAAAGCCCTGTTCCGGTTTAAGGATACTAAGTAACACAGTTAGAAGTTAGAAGCCGAGATAGTAACACGTAAGTCTCATCTGCGCAGAATGTCTGGTTGGGGACTTACAAATAAAGTAACATCAACGTAAATCGAAGTCTTGTGTTTATTACCTAAAACTAACAATGACACAGGGCTTCTGATAAGGAGTAATCCCTAACAGAAACCAGACCCGAAGTCCCCGAAGAAAGTCCAGACCATAGAAGATATTCCAGACCAAGATGTTAGAAGATAGACGATCAGAACAGCAAAGCCGACCAGAAGAAAATAGACGACAGAGTAGAAGTAAGAAAAGGGTATGCAACGTTATATATACTAGCAAATATATGCACCCTCCGGGTGCAAGTATTTAAGTTTTAATGTAATGAAAATCGTATTAAATTAGAAAGGCTAATGAAACTAAATAAGAATGCAGATAAAAAGATTTGAAACAGAGGAGGGTATAATCGAAAAATAGAACAACTGAAACTTACTCTTCCATCACTCTCGTCTTTCATTGTTATTTTTTCTAATTTAAGTTTTATTAAAAATAGGAAGTAAAGAATAAAATAACAGTTATTTTTCTTGTTAATGGATTTCAGTTAAGATTTATTGAAGAGAATTTTGCTTATATTCATTAAAATAAAACCAAACAGTTAGAAATCAATAATACTAAGCATATATTTATTAAAATCACATTTTTAATATCAATATGCAAATTAGCCTTCCCATTCACACTGTAAACCGCTATTTGTTGTATATATAAATATAATTGCATGTTATTACTATGTAGATATGGTTAACAGTATAAATAATGTAAAACAATTTTATTAATAATTGAGGTTAAAATAAGGATAAATTCATGGTGAATGTGACTTCAATTACTAAGGGAATTGTGACTTGAGTAGTAATTTAGTTTCGGTTACAGACAGAAAAACACACAATCTCCATTATAATAAGATTTGGTACTGTGAAAACCCCAGTATGCAACAAAAGCAACAGATCTTAGCAATCTTTTCTACTTTATCTTCTTTGCTTTTCTATGTTCATTTTTCTTTCTTTAATTCTCACTACAGTTTAATATCTTTTTTTTTTATAGACTCATTGCACACTCGGTTTTCCGGTTAGCGCCGGGGGTCCAGCGAGCTTCGGCCGCTGGACTTGCCGAGAGTTTAATAATAGCGTCGATCCCAGGGGGCTATTCGCACAGGCAACGACGCAATTTTTGTTCTTTCCCACCCATGAGCTTCGGCTTGTGGGTGGGCCCACATTAAAACGAGAGGCCTTGTGCCCAGCCCATACAAGTGGGGTATGAGACAAATACACACACTACAGTTGAATATTTTACCTTACGTCAAACATATCATCATGTCGCGCAATTTACACGGATATCCATGACGATCTCTCGCCAACTTCCCTATCATTCATCGACTCTGGGAGCTTCTCTGCGCAGCAGCAGCATCCTTACATAGTTTGTCAATGTAGGTCCTGGCTGGGCGGCCCACATAAGCGTGCCCATGTGCTGGCTTCCACAGTAGTACGTCGCTTACGAGCTCGTCCTTGCTTCTCCAGCAGTGTCCTGCATGTCTAGCCTGGTCTTACTCGTATGGTTTGTGAGATGGGGGGCAGGTGGCCATACAGTTGCTTTTTTGTGGGGTGCTGCTTCCACAACTTATTCAGGACCGCTCGCAGCATTCTTGTGCAGCTCCCATCTAACTTATTCTCAAGGCGCTTCGTTAGGGTCCAGGTGGTACAGCTATACAGCAGTACCGACACAACCACAGCCTGGAAGAAGACCAACATGTTAATTCTTGTCTATGTTTTTTTTGTTCCCTCTCTGTAAAAAAGTAATTTATATTTTGTACTTTCTTATCTGAGACAATCTGATTGGTTGGCAACCTTCCGTATATTTAAGACGATGGCGTAGTGTCCGTTTAAAAAAAAATTATTTACCTACAGCTACGTGAGTTGCTGAACAGACCGATCATTGAATGGCAGTCTCTGGTGCAGTGACTGCAAACAAAAGGTGATGCTTACTGTAGGTGTTTGGGGTGTTGTCTCTCCTTTCTTTTAGCTCTCTTTTCTGTGGCGGCTTCTTTCCTCTCTTTTTCACTCCCTTTCATTCCTTGTTTATATATATATATATATATATATATATATATATATATATATATATTATTCCGTCTATTTAAGACGATGGCGTAGTGTTCATTTTTTAATTTTTTTTACCTACAGCTACGTTAGTGGCTGAACAGACCGATCTTTGAATGGCAGTCTCTGGTGCAGTGGCTGCAAACAAAAGGTGATGCTTTCTGTAGGTGTTGGGGTGCTGCTGTTTCTCCTTCTTTTAACTCTCTTTTCCGTGGCGCTTTCTTACCTCTCTCTCTCTCACTCCCCTTCGTTCCTTTTTTGACGAGGAGGCGCCAGGTGACACGGTCTTCGCCACAATATTGCATTGTTTTACACAGAACTCTCCCTGTCAAAGTTTAAAAAGAAACTCATCAGTTTATGTTAGAGTCAATTTACGATGTTTAAACTTTAGGCCACGAGATGCAGTTCTTTTATGAATTTTTCAAAAGAATAAATGAAAAAAAATTAGAAGAACTAGTACAAAATAAAAAAATCCAGTGATGTAAAAATAGATTTTTGAAACATATTGCCTGAGGGGTGGGAGTTAAAAATTCAATGTCAGCGAGTTTGTACCCCAAGTAAGTAAAATCATCAAATTCATTAAAGGATTAAAAAATAAAACAATTTGAAATGTAAACTTTAAATATGTATTAAAATAAAACAAACTATATATAGAAGTCTCCCATCATGCCGGGGTTCCACGTCTTGGTGGAATCTTTCTCCGTGCTCATCACTCACTGCTCCAAGGTTTGGAGGGAAGAAGTTGAGGTGTGAACGGAGAAAATGAATTTTGAGTGACATTCGGCATCCCATATCCTCATAAGTCTTTAGCAACTTCTCAATACATGCTTGGTAATTTGGTACGCGTGTGTTACCAAGGAAGCCACTACAGACTGACTTAAATGCTTCCCATGCTCTCAGTTTCCTGCATAATAACTAAAAAAGAAGACATAAGTCACACAATATTAGAAATTAACCCTGAATGCATATGTACATTTATGTACAGTATGTGTACAAAATGTACAGTATGCATATCTAAAAAACTTGAGGTGATGAGTAAAAACGGATTTCAAATCTGAATTCAGCACCCCCAAATTAGGTTAAAACAGCTATTTTTGTACTTGCCTCAATTTCTTTGTAAACCAGTGTAATTATTAAAGTCAGTGAATTAAAAAAAATGAATCAAAGATATCACGTTTTATCGTTCATCGACAAAATATAATTTGGAAAAAGAAAATAATAAGATAGAAATGAACAATGAATGGGACATTAATTTTTTTAGAAAAAAAGGTGTGTCAAAAAGTGCCAAGTTTGAAGCTGTATTTACCAAGATAGAAATTAACAATGAATGGAACGTTCATTTTTTTTCAGAATACAAAGTGTGTCATAAAAGTGCCGAGTTTGAAGTTGTATTTACCAAGATACAAATGAACAATGAATGGAACGTTAATTTTTTCAGAATGCAAGGTGTGTCAAAAAGTACAAAAAAAGCTTGATACTTTCTTGACACAACTTGTATATGTATTCACATACATACAGATATATTGAGTGTAAAAAATATCGATACAATATTTTTTGATTGGATATATAGCCAAAATCTAATTGAAGCCTTTCTTGCAATCGGGCGACGTAGATACGTTTCAGGTGCTAATAAGAATGGAAGAAATCGGACTCTCTTGTTGAACTGAAACAGATAATGTTACCTAATTTAAAAGCAGCTTATAAATTATAAACGTACCTGTGTTACATAATCTATGCAGTTGCATAAGATTATTGTAAATCCCCTGCATTTCTGAAGGGATGGCCCTTTTCATATCACGGGTGGGACTATCCATGGAAGATTACAGAAAGCCCGCGAAATACGTGAAGTCACGTGGGACCTGGTTGGGTCCTCAGTTTCAGCTTGGAGGTCAGGCAGATAAGATGTTACTGCTTTAGCAGAGACTCACTGCACACGCGCGCTGTGATTAGTTAGAGAAATATGTTTAGTTAAGAAATAAAAGTTTAAATAAATAATATGGTTTTGTGGTTGATGAATGTCTTGGCAACAAGACTGACCTAGAAGAAGAAATGAATCAAGGACGACCAACCAGCAAGAAGAGACGTTAGAAGAGACGCTAGAAGAAGAACGTAAGATACCAAAGATGAGCAGAAGAATAATAGAAGTAAGAAAAGAAGAGTATACAACACCTGTACTTAGAATTTTGAATAGGGTCCGTTAGATTTAGAATAACGGGGCCCATGGAAAATTACCCTACAGTTATGGACAGGTAAAAACCTTTTGATTTTGACTTCTTTAGAAAAGCGCGCGATTAGACACGTGGGAATTTGCTTCAGATGCGACGCAGTTTTCAGAGGAGGCGGACGTTAGGTCGCCGCTCTGATGTCGAATCTCACCGCGGCGGATGAATATGGTCAGGGTTGCAAAATAAAGCTTTATTATTGAGAAACACAAGTCTTGTTGTGTGAATTGATTATTAAAAACGACGACCGGCCCAGCACGAAGAAGAGCCAACAGAAAGAAGAAGACCAACCCTTAAGAAGTAAACCCAACCAGAGAACATGGCAGCCGACCTAGACGAAGAACCGGAAGCAGAGTTAAAAAGTAGGAACCATCATCATCATCATCATCATCATCATCTCTAATCTATCTGTCTGTCTCTCTTTCTATCTCTCCGTTTATATACCCGATGTCGTATAAGGGTTATATAACACTAAGTCCCCTTTTGCAGAAATATAATAGAGATTTTCAATGAAAGTGTATTGGTAGAGTGAATTGATTGATTTCAACGGCATATCAACCCATCTAGGGTTATTTTATGCCTAGAGGTTAAGGAATCGCGTTCATTGTATATTATATTTACATTTTTGTGTAGTTATTTCTTTAGGGTTTTTGTACATATAGTTACAAGATATCAAGTATCCCTATCTAAGGAAATAATTTGCAAGCAATTGGATGGTTTCAAGTATTTCTATCCTATAGTAATAATCGATGCACAATTATTTGGTTTCATGGTTCTGGCCAATCAGATTGATTGATTTTAACCGCATTTCAACCCGTCTGAGTTAATTTATTTCCTGAGGTTAGGGTTAGTTCATTTTACGTTTATATTTACATATTTTGTGTACTATTTCTCGGATTTTTTTTTAGATGAAGCTTGATAATTTGAGTTTGTCCAACAAGAAATACCCGAAGATGAGGGCACATCGGCCGAAACATTGTGTAGATAACAATAAAGATGAGGAAAATATTCTGAATAATCTAAATAAGGTTATATACACTAATATAAATATTCAATTTGCACACATACCGCCATAAAGAGATACATACATTCGCCAACAAAACAAAACATAAGTTGTTGACGCAAAACGGAAGTTAACTCAACCGTAGCCAAAAACGAAGTGACCAAAATAACATGGTTCTATGCATAGGCTTCAGCAGAACTTCCGGCTGGAAAACAAGAATTCCTAAACAATAAAAAATAATATCATATATAAAATTCGCATTTTCATCCAAACCAAATCATTCCCGACAGAATTTTGTGTAGTTGTTTCTTACATCGTTTTTGTGCATATTCTATCAGATATGAATAATTTTCAAACAAATCTATTTGATACCCTAACAGGTACTACCATTCCAGGTCAGAGAGGAATCTAAGTGTAATGGCAATGAAAGAGTTCTCCATACTCCCTAGATCACCAGGAGTGCAGCTTCACCACCAGATGTATTAGTGTCATAATTAGGACACTTCTTTTAAGCGGGATGTCTAAGCTATCAGCAGGGGATATAGTTATAGGTATTCTAAGCTGTGCCCGCGGGATGAAAAGGTTATTTATATACAAAATGTATAAGCAATTTCCAACCAACTTACAAATAAACTTTCAGTGAAAGTCTCCAAATATTTTCTGCAAATTCTCATTGGAAATAAAAAACAAACCAAACAACAACCCCCCAAACAAAATTCCACCCCCCCCAAAAAAAATAAAGCAAAACAAGAAAACAAAAAACAAACCAGAAACAAAAAAAAAAACAAAAACCCATCAAGAAACAAAAGAACAACCCCAACAAAAAAAAACAAAATAAAAACCAAAAACCTTTGCATATTTTTATCTAAAAACATGGGATTTAGAATTTTCAGTTGTACTGTGTTTTTACTTTCCCCTTGATAACAAAAAGTAATTTGATATGAGAAACTTCCTTTTAGTTTCTGGCAATTTTTACTTCATTATCGATCGAGCATTTCCCACTTTCAACTGATTCCAGTCTTTTCTTAGGGTTGTATATTTTCAGCGTTCATGATAGCAGATACTGAATTGGCCGATAATTTATGATGGTATTGTTGAGTACTTTGTAAGGGATTTCGCTGATGACCGCCAACTAAAGTGTAAACACAACGCTCTCATATAAAAGGGATGGAGCACTCTATGTCAGCCTTTACATACATACAGATGTGTGTATTAAAAAAGTTAACATCCCCTTTCCATTCTGTAGGTGACGATAGCCGAGCGGTTAAGCTGTCCGACCGATGCTGAATCGATCGGGTTTCTATCCCGGCTGTAGGTAGCTGACAGATGTCTAGCCACACTGAAGAGACTTGATAAGTCGAATGTCTGTGGATGACTTATATATCTATATCTATCTATCTATCTATCTATCTATCTATATATATATATATATATATATATATATCAACACCTGCGATTAACACATAAGGTTAAATGAAAGAGGTTGTCAGAACCTCATACGTCAAAATCGACGGGAGAGTCCATCATATATATATATATATATATATATATATATATATATATAAGTACGTATCAGGCTACAGAATAATATATTCACTATCGCAAATGTGTATTAACAGTTGATGGGAAAAAAGCTGGGTAATTTATGAGAAAGTGCGTCCCGGTCTCCTGCCTTCAAAAATTGCTACCCGGTGACTATCAAAATAACAACCCCAGCTCGTCGTAATTCTTGTTTATTTATTGTAATTTGTCGTAATTCTTGTTTAGATATGAAGATGGATATATAGTTTGGAATAGACTGAGATAGATAGATAGATAGATAGATAGATAAACAAACAAAATAATATAGATAGATACGAACAAATGGAGATAGATAGATATTTTCGACAAGTAAATGTATTTTGGGGGGGGTGCTTCTTTTTTGTCGTAATTCTTGTTTATTTAAACTAAAAACAAGACATTAAACAAACATGAATAAAAAAAATCTTAGTATTTAAAGTAATATAGATAAATATGAACAAACTGAGATAGATAGATAGATAGATATGAAGATGGATAGTTTTGAATAGATTGAGCTGGGTCGTTATTTTAATAGTCACCGGGTAGCAATTTTTGAGGCAGGAGACTGGGACGCACTTCCTCATAAATTACCAAAAGCTGTTATAGTTTATGTTAACAAATGATTAAATTTACTGAACTAAACCGATATTATTAAGTATTATTTATTACCAAAATCTACAACATTAAATCTGTAAACAGGAATAAAATTGCATAAATATAAACAAAGGATGGAATTATTCATATTATTGTTACATAGTTTCATTCTGTAGAATTTGGTAATATATATATATATATATATATATATATATATAATTATATATATATATACTAGCAAATGTATGCACCCTCCGGGTGCAAGTATTTAAGTTTTCATGTAATAAAATATTAGATTAATTTAGAAAGGCTAATGAAACTAAATAAAAATGCAGATAAAAAGATTTGAAACTGAGGGTGTATAATCAAAGAATAGAAAAATGAAACTTACTCTTCTCCCACTCCTGTATTTCATTGCTAAATAATCCTAATTTAACTATTTAGTTAAAATAGAAAGTAAAGAATAAAATTACAGTTATTTCTTCTTGTTAACGGTTTTCTTTAAAGATTTTTCCACGAGATTTTTGCTAATATTCATTAAGATAAAATCAAACAATTAGAAATCAATAATACGAAGCATATATTTATTAAAATCAGATTTTTATATCAATATGCAAATTAGCCTTCCCATTCACACTGTAAACCACTATTTTGTTGTATATATAAATATAATTGCATGTTGTCAATATGTAGACATAGTTAACAGTCTTAATGATGTAAAACAATTTTTATTAATAATTGAGGTTTAAATAAAATAAAATCCTGTAGAATGTGACGTAAATAACTAAGGGAATTGTGACTTGAATAGTAATATAGTTTCGGTTACAGACAGAAAAACACACAATCTCCATTATAATAAGATCATTTTTAGTATTATTATTTTTAATTGATTTTATATTTTTTTATTATTATCTTACTATTAATTTATTTTTATTATTTATATCATAACTAGTATTTTCTTTTATACATCATTATACTCTAATGTTTAAATTAAAAATTTTTTTTTATTTACTTGTCTATTTATATTTTAATATACTACTCTGTTTTTTCTGTCTTGACACTTTTTTGTCTGTCTGGACACCCTAAGAAGCCAACCTTGAAATGTATCTCTTTTTTCTCATTCACTTCCTGTTTCTATAGTTACAATCCTATACTGTATAAAATATTTTTTATATTTTTTATTTTTTGTTTTTGTTTGAATTTTTTTTATTAATATTCAGCTTTTTGGGGTTTTTGTGATATGCTTGTCCATAAGTGAATTGAGACCCATCTGATGAGACGAAAATTTGGGGAGCCGGTTTAAAACAACTTGGATTTATATGGGTCCCAATTTTGGTCGAAATAAATTTATTATGGAATTACGGTGTTGAGTTATTCCTTACTTTATTGATAAATATTGCTCTGTATATAATCTAAAAGATTATTTTACATTGAGCTCTCTTCAGTGATTTAAAGATTCGCTGTATTTATACATACTGGATCATCAATATTAATACAGTGTATCTTAGAAATCACATATAGAATCATCCCTTACTACCAAGTTTTGGATAAATCTTATATATATATATATATATATATATATATATATATATATATATTAGATTAAGATAATTTGCTTTAGAAACATTATTGAGTGAAGTATATTATTATTTATATTTTTTGCTTGAAGGCAGTTACAATGCGTATATCGTATAAAATTCGATAATTATAGAAAATAATCATGACAAGCAAACTCGGCAAATATCGCCCCCTACGTAGAACATCGCACAGCAGCAAGTTTATTAAGTCTCATCAGCGATGTATACTTACGATTTCGCTCCGACAGAAATCGAAACCGGGAACTCAGCACGCAGAGTCAGAGACTTTACCTCTGGGTCACCGATACGCAGCAAACGATGCATGCGAAATTAACTTGTCAAGGGTAAATACGTCACTATTACTACTACTATACAAAGTAGTAGTAATAGTGACGTATATATATATATTTGTTAACAAATCGAGCTGAAATTCTGAGAATTTTCTGAATGAAAAATAAAGAAAGGAAATGGAATTTATTATAGTAAATTTATTTCTGTTTCTTGCGGGTTGTGTGTCGTCTTGTTCTTTTCTCGTCATCTATGGAGTAAATAATCAATAATTTCTTTTAAGACGAAAAGTTCAGCAAATTTTTTACTTTTGTTGAATATCGATCATCGACAACAATATCTAATTCAATCAACAAAAATCGATCATATTGAAAATAAGAGACGTTATTTGAAATAAATTTCGGGACAGATTAGATTTGAAATTCATACTTATACTCACAAGTCTGAAACTCAATCACTTGAAGACAAATATATAACATCTACAATTTCTCCACAATTATTTCTGTATGTTCAGCCTTTTTTTTCGCAATAAATGATTGTAATAATCCATGTTTACATGCAGACAATGAGCTGGTTTAGCTGAATCGTTGGAGCGTCCGACGAGGAACGACAAGACAGGTTTACATGGTATTTACCTCATACCCCACTTGTACGGGTTAGGCACTATTAATGTGGGACCACCCACAAACCGAAGCTCATGGGTGGCGGGTGAAAAATTGCGTCGATCCCGTCGGCATTACCCCTCAAGGGCAATGAACCCAGCCCTGCCCCTTTAAATCAAGGGGACAGGTATTGCCTGGAGGGATTGCCCCCTGGGATCGACGCTATTAACTTGTAAAGATCCAGGGCCGAAGCCACTGGACCCCCACCACGTGGGCGGGTTTACATGCCAACAAAATTAATCAATCAATAAAATAAAATAAAATCGTAAAGGTGGAATAGAGTCCAACAGAATTGAAAATGCAATTCTACATTGAAGCGAATTGACCCGAACCAGACCGGAAGTCCAGTGGCTTCAAACTCTGATTTCAAGTTTCAAGCCCTGCTCCTTGATTTAAAGGGAAAGTGCCTGAGACGTCCCCTTAAGGGGTAATGCCGACGGTATCTATACATTTTTGCCCCCTACCATCCCATGAGTTTCGGTTCATGGGTGGTCCCACATTAAAAAGACCTTGTGTCATACCCGCATACGTGGGATGCGTGGTAAGTAACTACATTCAAGTGAATTGAGTGCTTACGCAATAACAGAAAACCGCAAAGTTTCATTCAAGTGGAACAGCAAAAGATTCAATGACCCATTGTATAACATTAATAAATATGGCGTGGATCTGAAATGACAGATAAGTTAGGGTAGCGTGGACATGATTACTGTCAGTTTCATGCCTTTAAATTTCTCGAGAAACTATCAGTAAACAAGCTCCGTTGATTTCATGTCCACACTACCCACATTATATATTCTATCCAGGATATTGAGCACTTATAAATATAGCACGCTATATTGTCAATATGAATCTCTCTCTCTCTCTCTCTCTCTCTCTCTCTCTCTCTCTCTCTATCTCTCACCCTATATATATATATATATATATATATATATATTTATTTATTTATTTATTTTATAAAAGTTTTCACAGATCAATGTTCATTATAAACAGCCACCCAGGTTTCATGCCAAGGGGCAATCATCAGGCTGTTGAGCAAGATCCCATGGTGTTTGTTGAAGTTCTTTACTCAATGTCACATTTTGGACTGCAAATAACGTCGGTTAGTTCCGCGGACGCTATAGTTCGGATTTACTAAAAATAAATTTTTTCAAAATTTGCATTTTTTTGTAGTAATGCCAACGAAGTTACCTCCCTTTATTCGTTAAAAATAGAACTACAATAGCGTCCGCAGAACTAACCGACGTTATTTGCAATCCAAAATGTGACATTGAGTAAAGATCTTCAACAAACACCATGGGATCTTGCTCAACAACCTGATGATTGCCCCTTGGCATGAAACCTGGGTCGCTGTTTATAATGAACATTGATCTGGGAAAACTTTGTAAAATAAATAAATATTAGCTCTCACAATTTGTGATTGAGCACTGTATTTTCTTTGTTTCATCACAAAAAATTTTTGTTTTTACATATACCTATATATATATATATATATATATATATATATATTCGGGGCGATAAAACGAATGAATTGAAAGAATTATGTTCAAATAAATTGAAGAACTGCACTGCAATATATTTACTATCATAATAGTAGTACTTCGTAGGGCCCTTTTATGGGTCAAATATATCCGTTTTAAAATTATTCGTATTTGAAAGGATCGTGTGAAAAATAACAATTACATAAAAATGTAAATATCAACGTATAATGGATGCGATTCCCTAACCTATAGACATAAAATAACCCTAGACGGGTTTACATACCGTTAAAATTAATCAATCAAATCAAATAAAATCGTAAATCGATAAAGTTCGAAACTTATTTTTGTACTTTTCAAAGGTGGGATAGGGTAGAATCCAACATAATTGAAAAATACAATTCTACATTGCTCTGAATTTTTAGATGAGGTTTGATGATTAGTATTATTTGGATTATTCGGAGTATTGACAACAATGAAGATGAGGACAATAGTCCGAAAAATCTAAACAATACTAACAATTCTACATTGAAGTGAACTGAGTAATCACACAATAACAGAAAGAAAACCGCAAAGTTTCGTTCAAGTGGAACTGGGATATCAGAAATATTTATTCGGGGTGGGGGTTTGAAAGAATTATGTTCAAATAAATTGAAGAACTGCATTGCAATATCTTCAGTATATTATTATAACAGATGTGCCAGAGGAAAGACCAACACTTGTGAAAGCACTCAGAATTATGGTCAGAAATCAATGGCACTTTAGAATGGCAAACAGACGTTTGGAATTTGATACCCGGTTTTCATTTCAGAGCCGATACCATTTACCTCCCTTTCGAACAGCAGGATGGCCAAGGAGAATGCAAAGCCAAGAGATTTATTTGTACCGCCTGCAGCCCACTATCGGGTATAGCGGAGTTTCAGGGAGTAATTTGTGATAATGGTTGTTGTGAGTTTGTGAAGTGCGTAGGGAATATTAGATTGGATAAATACCTATCCATTTTGCCGAAGGAATTTTCACAGCATATTCACAGATGGTTATTTGGATAAAAATCTTCATCATGGACGATTTAGCCACATATCATAGCGAAATTGACTAGAACATACCAAAGTATAAAAAAGAGAAAATATATTACACGATTCTCGTAGTTCAGTCAGTCTCTTGATATAAATCCTACGGAATATGTCTGAGATATTTCATATTGGGTTATAGGAAAAACGTCCAAATGATCTCCGAAAGATGATTTGTATTGTTTTCAATACAGATTGTGTTGTAGAGTAGCTAACACCCCTTCAGCACTCTACCAGATGGACTGGCTCATAAAATAGCCTAGGATTAAAATAGAATAACTAACTGAATAATATACAGACTGGCTTTACTGTGTTGGCTATACCGAACTGGCCCTCCTCTAATAGTGAAGGTTTGTCTTGTTAATTGTTTGTTCTGTGTTTGTTCTGTGTTTGTATGTATCCGTTTAGTACCGGATGCTGATGCTTTATATATATATATATATATATATATATATTTTATATAGTTATATATATATATATTTGGGAGAATATGTGCTTTTAATTTTAGTCAGACCTAATTTTTTTTAAAGTTAATTCCCAAATACACTGTCGGCTGAAAATAGCTAAAAGTTGTTTACATTTGCGTAATGGTCGTGCGATAAAAGTCTCCAAAGTGGAATATAAGTGCTACTAATACCTAAACAAAGCGAGAGAAATTGCGATTTCTGTTTGGCGTGATGGTAAGAAGCCGGCGTGCCGTTTCGACACAAAGGGTTCGAGTCACACGCGGGGCGGTCTTCGTATCTATAGCTCTGCTGAAGAGACCTAATAGGTCGAAATATATATTCAGAGATTGATTTTTCTCGATTTGTTTAGCCTTACATTTAAGTAGTTAAATCCCGCCTAATTAACCATAAAATGAATTAACTTTCAAAAAAAAAAAATTAGGTCTGACTAAAATTAAAAGCACATATTCTCCCAAATACACTGTCGGCTGAAAATAGCTAAAAGTTGTTTACATTTGCATATATATATATATATATATATATATATATATATGGGGAGTAATAAGTACATGTCAGTCTACAGAATAATATATTCACTATCGTAAATTTGTATTACAGTTGATGTGAATAAATGCAGTTATAGTTTACCTCTACAACTGATTGAATTAACTGAGCTAAACAAATCCCAAGTTAATCAAAATTATATTGATCCTGTAGCGTTTGTTTTGTATTTGCCTGGGAGAGTTGTCTGCCCGTTTAGTTTGCTGGTGCCCGCTAGGGGAATTAGTATTTAAGCGGCTGGTTCAAAAGGCTTCTCTCTCTTTTCCGTGCCTGATACTACGAGACACCATGGGTTAGTTAAGGTCTAACCCCGTCTCGTTGGGGCTTTTGGCCCCACTTACATTACTGTAAGTTCTTCACACAGCATGGACTATCCCTAGTCTCATGTCTGTGGCTTTTATATGTTATCTTGTACCATTCATGAATGTGTCTTCATCTTTATTTATGTAACTCTTTTTACCTATGTACTTTGTATCTCGTCATATCCATGTGCTGTACTATATTAAATGTTTTTGTCTGTTAACTTTCGTCGGAGTCATGTATCCAATATATATAACTTTGAACCATTCTTACAATCCCATTATTGCACCAACAAAAATCTCGCTATGATCTGCCATCTTAAGAATTTATTTCAGTAATAGAGATTGTACATTTATAAGATACAGTATCACCAATAAGAAAGTACAACCACTTCCAATTGATTTCAATCAAAAGTTTATTTTCGAAGCCAACGATTCTAGAAATGATTTATTTCTAGTTGAATATTATATAACCAAAACGGTTATTATTAAGTATTATTTATTACCAAACTCTACAATATTTAAACTGGAAACAAGAATAAAATTGCATAGATATGCACAACTGATGGTCTTATTTTAGACGGCTACATATTCATATTATTGTTACATAGTTACATTGTTTTAATTCTGTAGAATTCTGTAGAATTTGGTAATGATACCTAATAATATCCGTTTGATTGTACAAGGTTTTTTCTAGTAATAATAAAATCCTGGTATTTTTGGTTTAGAAGAAAATTAATTAATTAATTTTTAATGTTTGAGATTAGGTTTGATGATTAGTATTATCTGCGTTATTCAGACTATTGTCCTCATCTTCATTGTTATTTGTACAACGTTTCGGTCGATGTGCCCTCCGTCCTTCTTCAGGTATTTCTTGTCGGACTCGGGAACCTTCTTTCGAACTCGGGAATTTTCTTGTCGTAATCGGGAGCCATCACGGAACTTTGTTAAATTGTTAGGTTCAAAGTTCCGTGATGGCTCCCGATTACGACAAGAAGGTTCCCGACTACGTCAAGAAAATTCCCGAGTTCGAAAAGAAGGTTCCCGAGTTCGAAAAGAAATACCCGAAGAAGGCCGGAGGGCATATCGGCCGAAACGTTGTACAGATAACAATAAAGATGCGGACAATAGTCCGAATAACGCAGATAATACTAATCCGTTTGATTGTATAAGGTTTTTTCTAGAAATAATAAAATCCTGGTAATTTTGGTTTAGAAGAAATTAATTTTTATTAAAAAAATTGGGGTCTACTTATTTATGGATGATACTATACTTAAACATAAATTAGAATATGTTTACTCAAACACCCACACATTAATTAAAATCTATTAAATTCATCGAATGGAAACTAACCAAAGCTTTTACTTTCTTTAACTCTTGTGTCAAAGCCAAGTATAACGACACTTGAATGATGGAAGAAAAGCCTAAAGGCAAACCAATGTGTGTATGTGTGTGTGTGTGTGTGTGTGTGTGTGTGTTTACTTTTTTTC
>CM042176.1:55871399-55873899 GCA_023376005.1 Doryteuthis pealeii
TGGTGCACTTGGAACAGTCTCAAAAGGATTAGAAAAGGGCTTGGAAAGTTTGGATATCAGAGAAAGGATTGAAACCATTCAGAACACTGCACTGCTGCAATCTGCCAGAATGCTCAGAAGAGTCCTGGAGACCTTAGGAGACTTGCTGTCACTCAGACTCCAGTGAAAGACCATCAGCTAACACTGATGTGAAAACTCAAAAGGAGATAATAATAATAATAATAATAATAATAATAATAATAATAATAAAATTAAATATAAAAATAAAAATGTTCAAAAAGTTAAAAAAAAAGGTCAACGGTGAGCTGCGCGAATGTGGCTTTTAGTCCAGCTAAATTCTTGCACATCTTCCCACATTCACACCAATTTATTCCAGAGAGCACAGGGTAGTTTATTGGTACATTTCGCCGATGTATAGTTTGGTGACTCAACAGGCCAGCTCTACTCAGACACGGCCTTCCGCATTGTTCACAAAGTAGACCAATTTGAAATCCCTGGCTCGTCTGCTGCTTACATAGCAATAGCAAAATCTTTACAGATCACTGCCGTCCTTCAAAATCCGATAACCCCACCACCAGAACCATTGTATGTCACCCCGCCGAAAGAAAAAAAAATACTATTAAGGAATTAACCGAATTTAATGAAATTTTCAGTGTTGATATATTAACGAATAAACAATATAATGCACCAGTTATTTCATTTGAAAACTCATACATTTTTTCAGGTCAGTTAACTTTGAACCACGTATCTGAGGCGTAACACAGATTCACAAACATACGTGGCTCAAAGTTAATTGATCTGGAAAAAATGTAAAAGTTTTTAAATAAAAATAACTGATGCATTATATCTTTTATTCATTAATGTATCAACACTGAACATTTCATTAAATTCGGTTAATTCCCTGATTTTTAGTATTTTTTTTCTTTCGGCAGGGTAACATACGATGGTGGAATTGAGGTCGGTTAAGTAAAATTAAGGTTCTGATCTCTAGTCAATGCTTATTTACTCCACATGTTCATTTGTGTCCAACTAACAACAGCAACAGCAGTGTTGTGGGGTTTTAAGGGGTCAAATAAGAACAAAACGACGGGTAACAAATGTAGGAAAATGTATTAACAAAAGAGTAGACAATTACAGTAAAGAAAAGTGGGAATTACGTCCGACAAATAGAGTTATGAGCTGACTCGCATTGGCTTACTCTACAAGCCATAATTGTCCCTGTTACTTATAGTAACCGTCGGCGCATTCCATTAGTCTATAGGGTATATCACCTATAACAAACAGCAACTTATAATTTTCACCAAGATTTTTCAACTTTCTTTTCAAAACTGCTAATAAACAAATAAATAAATGAATGAATTTCGAGTTAACCAGTCCCATTCCATTTTGACGATTCGTGAACGCGAGACACAATTTTCATAACTCCATTTTCCATATTTAACATTGTGCTGTGCAAAACCAATTTCTATAAACAATGATAACATTTTTAACCCCCTCCCAACGAAATATCAAGCCAAAAAAAATAAAACCAAAACCAAAAAATAATAATTCAGCTAACTGAAAAGAAACCAATTGAACGAACAGACACACACTTAATTGGAATGACTGTAAAAGTTGTGAGTTCGGAAAACAAGAAAAGCACAAGAAAGCTGAGAAAATGTCCAGAAGAAATCTGAAATATTTTTTTGGGGGGGAAACAAAATTTTCATTGAAACAGGTTAATTTTAAGAAAACCATAAATTAACGTCTCAACAAATTAAAAAAATCAGCAAAACATGAGGAAATTATGCCTAGAACTAAAACACATCTTTAGACGCAGATTTCCTAAACACAACCCCCCACCCACCCACGCACCTTACACAAGAAAATTCTGCAACCTTAATTGAGATTTTAAAAATGATTGAAAAATGTTGAGACAGAGTAGTAATTGGCTTTTTCTAAAATCACACACACACACACACACACATATATATATATAAGTATATTTTGGTAGCATTTTTTCTTTTAAACATGTTTGGTTAAACTCTACGGACAATTCTTGTCGGACGAGTTTTTGTTCGATCCTTTCTAACTGTCTGGCCATTTTTTAATATCCGGGTGGAATTAATGTAAATCTACGAACGTCTTGACTTGTTCTTCCACTCGACTAAAACCTTTTCTGATTGTATCCCTTTTAAGGACACAACATTATTTACAGAATATTTATTTAAATTACGAAAGAAATGACTTTAACTAAATTAGTGTAATAAATTGAATCGTGTGTAATAGATTTAAATATGTCAAAATAAAATTCATTGATTTTTTGTTGTTGTTTGATTTGTTTTGTTTTTGTGGTGCGAGTTTTATTCTGTTGGAGATGCGTAGTGTAATGGTTACAGTCGTAGAAAATGGACTTGTCGATCCAAGTTCAAATCCTGGGCGATGCCACAGTCACATAGCACTAATACCCTTGGAAATTTATAAATCCAACTACTCTCCCTCCAGGTATAGGTTAAATAGT
>CM042176.1:55878899-55884265 GCA_023376005.1 Doryteuthis pealeii
TGAGTTTTTCTGTCTGTAACCGAAACTATATTACTATACAAATCACAATTCCCTTTGTTATTTACATCACATTCTCCATGATTTTATTTTTTATTTAAAACCCAATTATTAATAAAATTGTTTTACATCATTAAGACTGTTGACCATATCTACATACTAATAACATGCAATTGTATTTATATATACAACAAAATAACAATTTACAATGTGAATGGGAAGGCTAATTTGCATATTGATCTTAAAAATTTGATTTTAATAAATATATGCTTAGTATTATTGATTTCTAATTGTTTAGTTTTATCTTATTGAATATGAGCAAAAATCTCAGGAATAAATCTTAAAAGAAATCCATTAACAAGAAGAAATAACTAATATTATTCTTTACTTTCTATCTTAACTAAATAGTTAAATTAGGAAAATTTAACAAAGACAGACGGGAGTAATGTAAAATGATGGAAGAGTTAGTTTCAAAGTTGTTCTATTTTTCAATCATACCCCCTCTGTTCAAAATCTTTCTATCTGCATTCTTATTCAGTTTCATTAGCCTTTCTAATTTAATATGATATTTTATTATATTAAAACTTAAATACTTGCACCCGGAGGGTGCATATATTTGCTAGTACAAATAAAAATGATTAAAAAATAAAACAAATCATTAAAAAGCTAATAAAAGACAAATTAAGAAAAATATAAATAATAATAATGTTAATAATAATAATAATGTGAAGGTCGTACCAATTGTAATTCATTCCCTTGGAACGGCCCCCAATGTCCTGGAAAAAAAATTGGGTGAAATGGAAATCAGAGGAAGAATCAAGACCATCCAAACTACAGAATGGTAAGATCGACTAGAATACTCAAAGGAGTCATAAAGACCTGATAAGACTTACTGTCACTCAGCCTCCGGCTACAGCAAGTGTGAAAACTCCATAATAATAATAATAATAATAATAATAATAATAATAATAACTGAACTGTAACATATACTCTGCGAATGTAGCAAACTAGCACAACGAGAATACAAAACTAGACACGATGGGAAGGTGATCCACTGGGAATTATGCAAAAAAATTAAATTTTGACCACACAACAAAATGGTATATGCATAAACCAGAACTGTTCTTGAGAACGAAGCGCATAAAATTCTCTGGACTTTGGATAAAAACGGATCACCTTATCCCAGCAAGAAGGCCAGACCTAGTGTTGAAAACAAAAAAGAAAGAACTTGTCAACTGTGGATTTTGCAGTGCCAGCAGATCACAGGGTGAAGTTAAAGGAAAATAAAAAAAAATAGACAAATATCTGGACCTTGCCAGAGAACTGAAAAAGTTATGGAATATGAAAGTGAAAGTGATACCAATTGTGGTTGGTGCACTTGGAACAGTCCCAAAAGGAATGAAAAGGGTTTGGAAAGTTTGGAAATCAGAGAAGAATTGAAACCATTCAGAACATTGCACTGCTGCAATCTGCCAGAATACTCAGAAGAGTCCTGGAGACCTGAGGAGACTTGCTGTCACTCATACTCCAGTGAAAGACCATCATCTAACGCTGATGTGAAAACTCAAAAGGAGTAAATAATAAAACATATAAAAACAAGAATATATAAAGAATAAAAGATAAGAATACAAATATATAAAAAAGATCATTTTTATTAATCTAGAAATAGATATAGATGAGAGATTTTGTATTATTTGTATTATTCGGTCTATTGTCCTCATCTTTATTGTTATTTGTACAACATTTCGGTCGATATGCCTCCAAAACGTTGTACAGATAACAATAAAGATGAGGACAATAGTCCGAATAATCTAGATAATACTAATTATCAAGCCTCATTTACAAAATTCCGAGAGATAAGAGATTTATTTTCAAATCTTTAAATCCCGGGGAACGGCGGGTAGCTCTACTAGTTTCAAATAAGACTCATAACTCGGGATGAAATGCAATGAAATCTATGAACAAGAAATTGACAGATCTCATTCAAATTTCAAAGGTGAAAAAATTATCAATTATATAAATTTTTGAATAGATTTCATTTTTATTTCTTTTTCTTTACACCAAGTAGTTTATAATCTTAAATTGTGAGAATTTTTAGATGAATCATTGCAATTTTTCTTTTATCTTAATTTCAGACAATTTTTTTTGAGTGGCGTATTCTTTATTTCAGATTAACCCTGGTTACTATCACTCATAGAATAAAAATATGAAACTACGATGGGGGAATCAATAAGTAATGCATTTGTATAGGACAGGTTAAATTACACAGAACATGTATCATACATCAAAATGAAGCTGGTCCTCTCTTGATCACGTCCCTACGTCTCCACACAGGTGAGTTAAAAAGTAATGCTTATTGTTTAGGACAGGTATAATTGCCAACACAGAACATGTATCATGCATCAAAATGAAGCTGGTCCTCTGTGGATCACATCCTTACTTCTCCACCTAGTTGAGTTAAAAAGTAATGCCATTTTGTTTAGGACATGTATAATTACCAACACAGGAACATGTATCATACATCAAAATGAAGCTGGTCCTCTGTGGATCACATCCCTACTTCTCCACCTAGTTGAGTCAAAAAGTAATGCCATTTTGTACAGGACAGGTATAATTACCAACACAGGAACATGTATCATACATCAAAATGAAGCTGGTCCTCTGTGGATCACACCTACTTCTCCACCTAGTTGAGTTAAAAAGTAATGCCATTTTGTTTAGGACAGGTATAATTACCAACACAAGAACATGTATCATACATCAAAATGAAGCTGGTCCTCTGTGGATCCCATCCCTACTTCTCCACATAGGGAGTCAAAAAGTAATGCCATTTTGTTTAGGACAGGTATAATTACCAAACACAGGAACATGTATCATACATCAAAATGAAGCTGGTTCTCAGAGAATCACAGCCCTACTTCTCAACAAAGTCACCTTCCTCTCAATAGCAACGTTTCCCTTTTGAATAAGAACCTGTATCCCTGTCCCGTAAAATTCTTTTGACTATTTCTTGAACCTATTCTTCACTACAAATTTCAATTCCTCGTCACTGGAATAATGGTGGACTCGCACAGTTTCTTTCATGGGGACGAAGAGATGATAGTTTGAAGCTACTAAATCTGGTGAGTAATCTGTAGTCAAAAAATAGCTCAAAGAACTGTCAATATAATTTTACAGGTAGTGATACATGTTCTCATTTGAAATGCCAAAAGCTTCGTCTAGGAATTGAATTCGAATTGACGAGTCCATTTTCCACGACACTAACCACTAGCCCACGCGCCCCCATATTATATACGCCCGAGTAAAATACTACACCGTTTATTCATTGTTACCTCGAAAGAAAGTCTTGATGAATCAGAGCATTCAAAACTAAGCACTGTATTTTTTGCAACTTAAGAATGATACAATTTATGAGCAGTCATAAATTCTGAACGTACCAGTAGTTAGAATTCATTTAATTAGGGTCCATGAATTGAAGTTGAAACATTGCTATTTAGACAAACGCTGACTATGTGGAGAAGTAGGGATGTTATCCACAAGAAACCAGCTTCATTTTGATGTATGGTACATATTCCTGTATTGATAATTATACCCGCCTAAACAAAAATTTCATTACTTTTGACTCACACTCGTATGATAAAAAGCAGCTAAATTTGATATGACAGAATACTATAAAAAAAGGAATAATAAAAGTTAGAGTGATTTTATGTAGTAGATTTTCTGCCACGGATAAGAAACGTAATTTAATAAGTAATTAGAGTTACCTTCCCTACTTTATAATTACCTCTGTTGTATTTTTATGGGCCATCCTTTAGGGTTTCAAGCAAGAGCGCTTGTCCAGCGGAAATCCGTGTAATCCTTTGTTCTCCTTAGTATTTAAGTTCCTTCGTCAATCATTGCAAATGGACTATGGAAAGTATCAGTGTTTAAGTAGTGAATCAGCACGGATTATGGCTGTTGATTGGCGGAAGAATAGACCACGTGACCCCGCCTTCTCTATAAATTTAGTGGTGTATTGTTGGACACCTCATATACATTACATTGTGTAAGTTTAAAGGCATGGGAAATGGACTCGTCGCCCCGAGTTCAAATCCTGGATTGGTAATTGCATTTCACTTAACGCTAATACCCTTGGGAAAGGTATGAATTCTACTCTCCCTCCAGCTATGGGATAAATGTAGGACAGACTGGGCTCTTTTTTTACCTTGGTTAGGCAACCGGTCTAGGAGAAGGAAAACTCTGAATTCAAACCTGTTGAACTCCGCTTAAGAAATTGACCTTGTGTCACATCCTGCTCGTGCGGAGGGTGGTATATATATATATATATATATATATATATATATATAATACATGTGGTGTAATGGTTAGCAACTATATTAGCAGACCATTGTTAGTGAGTTCGATTCTCACTGGTGCCCCACACTTCTGGCCTTGTGCCACATCTGAGCTAAGCTTAGTAAATGACTATATATAAAAGAGTCCAACCACCCCTTCTTTGGAGATTTATCTAGGAAATACTAGAGTATTAAACTTTCAATAAGTGTACAATTAATCTAAGTAGAATAAAGCTTCCAAAGTCTATTGGTGTTATCGTTTGTCATACACGTAAATTCTCTGGAAAAAGGAATCGAACATTTTTTTTAAAGGTAAGAGACGGATTCCTTTTTGCAATATTTATAGAATCATCCATTATTTAATGATATATTCCTGTTATATACCCCTTTATTCGGGCGTATATAATATGGGGGCGCGTGGGCTAATGGTTAGAGTCGTGGAAATGGACTCGTCGATTCGAGTTCAATTTCCTAGACGAAGCTGTTGGTATTTCACATAGCGCTAATACCATTGGAAAGGTAAAAGATCCATAATATTCTCCCTCCACCTATGGGCTAATAGTAGGGCAGACTGGGCCCTTCAGCCTTAGGTAGGTAACCAGTCTAGGGAGAGGGATAACTCTGAATTCAAAGATTCCTGACGTTGATTGAGTTTGTGGCAACCCTTGATGCACCAATTGTTTCCTATCGCTGTGCAAAAGTGTGATGGTCCAACACAAGCTTCACCACTATAAACAAATCACTGTGTGGACGTTCATTGTATGAACGGAAGAGTCCATCATATAATCGATGAGGAGAGTGACAGGAGAGATGATTAATTAGAGATCATAGTTCTTATTTGATAACCCTTTTGCTTACTGCCTCTGCTTCTTCTTCTAGGTCGTCGATCATTTTCTCTGGCTGGTCTAGGGCTTTCGGCTGGTTGATTTTCTCTCTTGTTTTCTTCGTGCTGGTCTGGTCTGGTCATTGTCTTAACACTCAATTTAACAGCAGACTTGTGTTCTTATAATAAAGTTTTATTCTATTAATTTTTCT
>CM042176.1:55884365-55901865 GCA_023376005.1 Doryteuthis pealeii
GGAAAACGAGCAGTAAGCGTAGGGAATTGGTACATACTATTATATATTACAAGGTGTGTCATATATATATATATATATACAAGGTGTGTCAGGAAAGTATCGAGATTGAAGCTTGTATTTAACCGAGACAGAAATGAACAATGAATGAACGTTAATTCTTTCAGAATACAAGGTGTGGTCATAAAAGTAAATAAAGATAAAAATAATAATGATAAATTATTTAAAAAAAATTGACAATGTTAGTTGATGGATCCTCATACGTTGAAATCGATGGGAGAGTCCATCATATATATATATATATATATAATATATATATATATATATATATATATTACATACAATTATATATACATACAATAGATATATATATATATATAATATATATATATTGGTAATTTTTCCGAGATGGAAATAAAAAAAATAAAGTGCTCAATGTACCAAATGTAAAGAGCTTTATTTATTAATATAACTGTTTATAGAAAGGTTTTAGTGAGCATCTACCTAAGGTTTCTGGCTTTTTGCCTTCTTCAGGATAACATTAATTCCTCTTGTGTGTTCTGCAAAAACATATTAGCGTTTATGATATTTGTAAATAACGCAATATTTCCTATTGCGTTATTTACAAATACATAACGCAAATATGTTTTTTTACAGACACACAAGAGGGATTAATAGTATCCTGAAGAGGGCAAAAGCCAGAAACCTTAGGTAGATGCTCACTAAAACCTTGTATAAACAGTTATGTTTAATATATATAATATATTAATCAACATCTTAAAACACATTCATGCCCCCCTCTACCTACCGCAAAATTCTAACTGAAAATACACACACACTATATAGAGAAAAAAACAAACAAAAACTTCAAATAATTGAAGCTTTATATATAAAACAAAAAAAAACCTACCCTAAACAAAATAAACTTTGAAGTAAGTCAACATATCCTAAAATGCTTATAATTTTTCTGCCTACATTACTTCCATTATTTCCCCCCCCCTTATCACAACCTGTGCCCCCACCCTCCAAAAAAATCACCCACTGCGCTTGTCAAACTTTACTACCATTCCAAAAACCTCCACTACCAATTGATAATTACCTCCCACTATTCCTTGCTTCTACTCGTTCTCGTTAAAAACGAGACATGAAAACATATTCCATCGTTTCCCACCTGAGGATGGCAAAGTGTATTGCCGAAAGCGCTAGTGACGAAACATTCGGTGGACTGTTATACCAGTTCAACCCGGACACCAGAAGGATGGCCCGAAGATTAGAACGGATCGACGAAAGACTTGTCAGACAGGAATTGTCTGTTCAATTCAACGAAACCTGTATAAAAGAAAAAATGCTGCCTAAATACACTTATATATATATATATATATAATATAATATTATATATATATATATATATATAATTACCTTGTGTCCTATTCGACTTGGGAGGTAGCCAATGAATTGCCCAGCAAAGTCCAATGTTCAATAAAATCTACCCCCTATTTTTGTCCGAATGGGTGGGGTGGGGGGTAAAGACATTTTACCACTCATTTTCCATAAGGAAAGCTAAATAAAGATATAAGCGTGTTAATCAATGATATATTAACATCTTATTATAATGGAGATTGTGAGTTTTTCTGTCTGTAACCGAAACTATATTACTATACAAGTCACAATTCCCTTTGTTATTTACATCACATTCTCCATGATTTTATTTTTTATTTAAAACCCAATTATTAATAAAATTGTTTTACATCATTAAGACTGTTGACCATATCTACATACTAATAACATGCAATTGTATTTATATATACAACAAAATAACAATTTACAATGTGAATGGGAAGGCTAATTTGCATATTGATCTTAAAAATTTGATTTTAATAAATATATGCTTAGTATTATTGATTTCTAATTGTTTAGTTTTATCTTATTGAATATGAGCAAAATCTCAGGAATAAATCTTAAAAGAATCCATTAACAAGAAGAAATAACTAATATTATTCTTTACTTTCTATCTTAACTAAATAGTTAAATTAGGAAAATTTAACAAAGACAGACGGGAGTAATGTTAAAATGATGGAAGAGTTAGTTTCAAAGTTGTTCTATTTTTTTCAATCATACCCCCTCTGTTCAAAATCTTTCTATCTGCATTCTTATTCAGTTTCATTAGCCTTTCTAATTTAATATGATATTTTATTATATTAAAACTTAAATACTTGCACCGGAGGGTGCATATATTTGCTAGTACAAATAAAAATGATTAAAAATAAAACAAATCATTAAAAAGCTAATAAAAGACAAATTAAGAAAAAATAAAATAATAATAATGTTAATAATAATAATAATGTGAAGGTCGTACCAATTGTAATTCATTCCCTTGGAACGGCCCCAATGTCCTGGAAAAAAAATTGGGTGAAATGGAAATCAGAGGAAGAATCAAGACCATCCAAACTACAGAATGGTAAGATCGACTAGAATACTCAAAGGAGTCATAAAGACCTGATAAGACTTACTGTCACTCAGCCTCCGGCTACAGCAAGTGTGAAAACTCCATAATAATAATAATAATAATAATAATAATAATAATAATAATAACTGAGACTGTAAACCATATACTCTGCGAATGTAGCAAACTAGCACAACGAGAATACAAAACTAGACACGACTGGGTTGGGAAGGTGATCCACTGGAATTATGCAAAAAATTAAATTTTGACCACACAACAAAATGGTATATGCATAAACCAGAATCTGTTCTGAGAACGAAGCGCATAAAATTCTCTGGGACTTTGAGATAAAACGGATCACCTTATCCCAGCAAGAAGGCCAACCTAGTGTTGATAAACAAAAAAGAAAGAACTTGTCAACTGGTGGATTTTGCAGTGCCAGCAGATCACAGGGTGAAGTTAAAGGAAAATAAAAAAATAGACAAATATCTGGACCTTGCCAGAGAACTGAAAAAGTTATGGAATATGAAAGTGAAAGTGATACCAATTGTGGTTGGTGCACTTGGAACAGTCCCAAAAGGAATGGAAAAGGGTTTGGAAAGTTTGGAAATCAGAGGAAGAATTGAAACCATTCAGAACATTGCACTGCTGCAATCTGCCAGAATACTCAGAAGAGTCCTGGAGACCTGAGGAGACTTGCTGTCACTCATACTCCAGTGAAAGACCATCATCTAACGCTGATGTGAAAACTCAAAAGGAGTAAATAATAAACAATATAAAAACAAGAATATATAAATAATAAAAGATAAGAATACAAATATATAAAAAAGATCATTTTTATTAATCTAGAAATAGATATAGATGAGAGATTTTGTATTATTTGTATTATTCGGTCTATTGTCCTCATCTTTATTGTTATTTGTACAACATTTCGGTCGATATGCCTCCAAAACGTTGTACAGATAACAATAAAGATGAGGACAATAGTCCGAATAATCTAGATAATACTAATTATCAAGCCTCATTTACAAAATTCCGAGAGATAAGAGATTTATTTTCAAATCTTTAAATCCCGGGGAACGGCGGGTAGCTCTACTAGTTTCAAATAAGACTCATAACTCGGGATGAAATGCAATGAAATCTATGAACAAGAAATTGAACAGATCTCATTCAAATTTCAAAGGTGAAAAATTATCAATTATATAATTTTTGAATAGGATTTCATTTTTATTTCTTTTTCTTTTACACCAAGTAGTTATAATCTTAAATTGTGAGAATTTTTTAGATGAATCATTGCAATTTTTCTTTTATCTTAATTTCAGACAATTTTTTTTTGAGTGGCGTATTCTTTATTTCAGATTAACCCTGGTTACTATCACTCATAGAATAAAAATATGAAAACTACGATGGGGGAATCAATAAGTAATGCCATCTTGTATAGGACAGGTATAATTACACAGGAACATGTATCATACATCAAAATGAAGCTGGTCCTCTCTTGATCACGTCCCTACGTCTCCACACAGGTGAGTTAAAAAGTAATGCTATTTTGTTTAGGACAGGTATAATTGCCAACACAGGAACATGTATCATGCATCAAAATGAAGCTGGTCCTCTGTGGATCACATCCTTACTTCTCCACCTAGTTGAGTTAAAAAGTAATGCCATTTTGTTTAGGACATGTATAATTACCAACACAGGAACATGTATCATACATCAAAATGAAGCTGGTCCTCTGTGGATCACATCCCTACTTCTCCACCTAGTTGAGTCAAAAAGTAATGCCATTTTGTACAGGACAGGTATAATTACCAACACAGGAACATGTATCATACATCAAAATGAAGCTGGTCCTCTGTGGATCACATCCCTACTTCTCCACCTAGTTGAGTTAAAAAGTAATGCCATTTTGTTTAGGACAGGTATAATTACCAACACAAGAACATGTATCATACATCAAAATGAAGCTGGTCCTCTGTGGATCCCATCCCTACTTCTCCACATAGGGGAGTCAAAAAGTAATGCCATTTTGTTTAGGACAGGTATAATTACCAACACAGGAACATGTATCATACATCAAAATGAAGCTGGTTCTCAGAGAATCACAGCCCTACTTCTCCAACAAAGTCACCGTTCCTCTCAATAGCAACGTTTCCCTTTTGAATAAGAACCTGTATCCCTGTCCCGTAAAATTCTTTTGACTATTCTTTGAACCTATTCTTCACTACAAATTTCAATTCCTCGTCACTGGAATAATGGTGGACTCGCACAGTTTCTTTCATGGGGACGAAGAGATGATAGTTTGAAGCTACTAAATCTGGTGAGTAATCTGTAGTCAAAAAATAGCTCAAAGAACTGTCAATATAATTTTACAGGGTAGTGATACATGTTCTCATTTGAAATGCCAAAAGCTTCGTCTAGGAATTGAATTCGAATTGACGAGTCCATTTTCCACGACACTAACCACTAGCCCACGCGCCCCCATATTATATACGCCCGAGTAAAATACTACACCGTTTATTCATTGTTACCTCGAAAGAAAGTCTTGATGAATCAGAGCATTCAAAACTAAGCACTGTATTTTTTGCAACTTAAGAATGATACAATTTATGAGCAGTCATAAATTCTGAACGTACCAGTAGTTAGAATTCATTTTAATTAGGGTCCATGAATTGAAGTTGAAACATTGCTATTTAGACAAACGCTGACTATGTGGAGAAGTAGGGATGTTATCCACAGAGAACCAGCTTCATTTTGATGTATGGTACATATTCCTGTATTGATAATTATACCCGCCTAAACAAAAATTTCATTACTTTTTGACTCACACTCGTATGATAAAAAGCAGCTAAATTTGATATGACAGAAATACTATAAAAAAGGAATAATAAAAGTTAGAGTGATTTTATGTAGTAGATTTCTGCCACGGATAAGAAACGTAATTTAATAAGTAATTAAGAGTTACCTTCCCTACTTTATAATTACCTCTGTTGTATTTTTATGGGCCATCCTTTAGGGTTTCAAGCAAGAGCGCTTGTCCAGCGGAAATCCGTGGTAATCCTTTGGTTCTCCTTAGTATTGTAAGTTCCTTCGTCAATCATTGCAAATGGACTATGGAAAGTATCAGTGTTTAAGTAGTGAATCAGCCACGGATTATGGCTGTTGATTGGCGGAAGAATAGACCACGTGACCCCGCCTTCTCTATAAATTTAGGTGGTGTATTGTAGGACACCTCATATACATTACATGTGGTGTAATGTTTAAAGGCATGGGAAATGGACTCGTCGCCCCGAGTTCAAATCCTGGATGTGGTAATTGCATTTCACTTAACGCTAATACCCTTGGGAAAGGTATGAATTCTACTCTCCCTCCAGCTATGGATAAATGGTAGGACAGACTGGGCTCTTTTTACCTTGGTTAGGCAACCGGTCTAGGAGAAGGAAAACTCTGAATTCAAACCTGTTGAACTCCGCTTAAGAAATTGACCTTGTGTCACATCCTGCTCGTGCGGAGGGGTTGGTATATATATATATATATATATATATATATATATATATACATTACATGTGGTGTAATGGTTAGCAAGCTATATTAGCAGACCATTGTTAGTGAGTTCGATTCTCACTGGGTGCCCCACACTTCTGGCCTTGTGCCACATCTGAGCTAAGCTTAGTAAATGACTATATATAAAAGAGTCCAACCACCCCTTCTTTGGAGATTTATCTAGGAAATACTAGAGTATATAAACTTTCAATAAGTGTAACAATTAATCTAAGTAGAATAAAGCTTTCCAAAGTCTATTGGTGTTATCGTTTGTCATGACACGTAAATTCTCTGGAAAAAGGAATCGAACATTTTTTTTAAAGGTAAGAGACGATTCCTTTTTTTGCAATATTTATAGAATCATCCATTATTTAATGATATATTCCTGTTATATACCCCTTTATTCGGGCGTATATAATATGGGGGCGCGTGGGCTAATGGTTAGAGTCGTGGAAAATGGACTCGTCGATTCGAGTTCAATTCCTAGACGAAGCTGTTGGTATTTCACATAGCGCTAATACCATTGGGAAAGGTAAGAATCCATATATTCTCCCTCCACCTATGGGCTTAATAGTAGGGCAGACTGGGCCCTTCAGCCTTAGGTAGGTAACCAGTCTAGGAGAGGGATAACTCTGAATTCAAAGATTCCTGACGTTGATTGAGTTTGTGGCAACCCTTGATGCACCAATTGTTTCCTATCGGCTGTGCCAAAAAGTGTGGATGGTCCAACACAAGCCTTCACCACTATAAACAAATCACTGTGTGGACGTTCATTGTATGAACGGAAGAGTCCATCATATAATCGATGAGGAGAGTGACAGAGAGATGATTAATTAGAGATCATAGTTCTTATTTGATAACCCTTTTGCTTACTGCCTCTGCTTCTTCTTCTAGGTCGTCGATCATTTTCTCTGGGCTGGTCTAGGGGCTTTCGGCTGGGTTGATTTTCTCTCTTGTTTTCTTCGTGCTGGTCTGGTCTGGTCATTGTCTTAACACTCAATTAACAGCAAGACTTGGTGTTCTTATAATAAAGTTTTATTCTATTAATTTTTCTACGCTCCTTGAAAACCGGGTCGAATCTCAATAACTAAACTTATTTTCCCGCGTCTGTAATATCGCGTTTTTAAGGGGTCAAATCAAAAGATCACTAACCGTCGATAACTTTCCATTATTTTAAATTCATGGGTCCTAATTAAAATCAATTCTAACTACAGGTACGTTCACAATTTATGAATGCTCATAAATTGTATAATTCCTAAGTTGCTAAAAATACAGTGCTTAGTTTTGGATGCTCTGATTCATCAAGACTTTCTTTCGAGGTAGCCATGAATATACCGTGTAGTATTTTTAATTTATACCAAAAATGAATCGAAAGTCTTTTAAAAGGTAAGACACAATTCCTTTTTTGCAGTATTTATACAATACTCCTATTATTTAATGATATGTTCCTAAATTGCCAAAAAATACAGTGTTTAATTTTTGGATGCTCAGATTCATCAGAACTTTGAAAAAAATTGCACCAATTTCACTCAAGAAGACATTTCATTTCCAACATCTGTTTTGGCTATTTCTCATTTAGTAACCTTTGTTAGGTTACTACACGTGCCAATTTTAAGGGCATTGAAGGGGGGGGGCTTCAAAATCCAACCTAGACACAGTAAAATCATATCCATGCGTCCCAGTGTTTTTCTTTTGTCTTCCCTCACCATTTCAAGCTAACTGTAAATATATTTCAATAGCTTCTTAGAAAATGAATTACACAGGATAGGTTACAAGATAGGAGTTAGACGGCTTTCATTATATCAACCTTTGTGGATTATTTAATGCCAAAGCCAACATTATAGAAGAACAGAAGTGGTACTATCTAACCCATAGCTGAGGGGATGTGGGGTTCATACCTTTCCCAAGGGTATTAGTAAGAAAGTGAACATAAATGTGACTGATGAATTCGAAATGAATATACCGTGCAACATTTTTAATTTCTACAAAAGGCACAACATTGATTGCTATTTCCATTTCCAATAATTTCTTGGAAACAAAACATTTCTTCTTTCCCTGCGGAGAAGCAAAGTTCATTTCTCATCAACTCAGGCACTTTCGCCAAGACTTCAGCATTGACCGACTGTTTTAATTAGCCGTTATTTTCATCAAGAGACTGCATCGTAAACCCGGGGGAGACCACAGATAGGCGAGGGAGTTGCACCGCATGGTCCACTTGAGCTCGTTACCCGAGCATTATTAATCATAATAATCTAATTTCTGCATGATGGTTTCAAGTCATGAACTTTGTATCGGCCATTGATGGGGTTGGTAAGCAATTCGACATTTTTGAAGAAGAAGAGTTTGTGACGATGAAATATCTGGACAAGGGCCATTAACTTCTTCCTTACTTTAGGGACGACTTTAAACTTGGGCCAATTCTTAATAGCTTCGTTTCACTCATTGATTTACACTGAGAGGCACATCAACTTATAGATTTTCTCAGATGGCTTTTGAATAATTTCTCAACTACGTTGGTGTCTAATTAATAAAGAGTTTCTCTCTGTCTTACTTGATGGCTAAAGTAGTTGTGCATTACAGTAGTCTTTGCAGCAAGACAGATTCGTATTAAGTTACGACTGCTTGCTGCCTTGTCTTACCAATTCGACGGTAATTGGAACTAGTATGATTATTCTACAAGGGTTACAAAATTCATAATCAATAATTCATTGACAGAGACAATTCAGGCCGAACAGTTTATCCTCTACATTGTTTAATTATACAAGTTAATCATGAAAAAAAAGAAATAAGTTAGTCACAAAATTCGAACATTACAATGAACAAAATTTCCCTACTCATGTTGCCATAGTGCTAATACTCTTGGGAAATGTATGCATCCGACTATTCTCCTTCCAGCTATTGGTAAATAGTAGGACAGACTTGGCTCTTTAACTTTGGTATGGCAACCAGTCTAGAAGAAAAAAACTAGATACTAGAAGGCCAAACTGAACTCTTTTGCCTTGGTAAGGCAACCAATTTAGGAGAAGGAAAACTCTGAATTCAAACCAGCTGTGCTACCCGTAAAAAATGATCTTGTGTCCCATCCTGTTTATGATGGAGCAGTTGGGTAAATATATGCACAATGTCGATTTTTGAATGTACATTTCAAATCCACACTGGACCAAACAATATTCAGTATACTAGTGCATTCAACGGTGGTTTTATAAGACTTTTCCTTGTCCTAGACGAGTTGCTGGCCTAGGCTAAAGAGTCCCATCTAGCCTGTTGTGATTTTTGGAGTGGTAAGTACACTAATCTTGCTACTGTCGGTGTAGTCGGCCCTTGGTTCCCCGAGAGTTCATTCGTTCTTTGCTATCAGACTGCATACGTATATCTGTAAGCTCGTATATGTATGAGAAAATTCCAAGGTGTCGGACATCGAGTAACTCGCTACAGGGTGCTAAAACTTTAAAAGGCTTTACACTAAGAAAGGCAAGAAGCAGGCGATATCCTGCACAAACAGTCACAGATGCAGACTACGCTGATGACTGCGCTTCTTGCAGATACACCGACACAGCCACTACTACATAGCCTGGAGGAGGCAGCAAAGAATATCGGCCTCTATGTGAACTCCGATAAAACCGAGTTCATGTGCTTCAAAGAGAAAGGAGACATCTACACACTTGACGGTAAGCCTCTTAAGCCAGTGGAACAGTTCACGTACCTAGGTAGTAATATCTCATCCACAGAAAACGATGTTAATACACGTATAAGAAAGGCATAGGCGGCCACAAACAAATTATCAGTAATATGGAAATTCGATTTCACTGATAAGCTAAAGCGACAACCCCTGTACTACGGGCAGGATGTGACACAAGGTTAATATCTAAGTTGGGTATATCTGGTTTGAATTCAGATATTCTTCTCATAGACAGGTTTTTATTTGTACAGAGCTGATAGATTGATCTTGTGTCACATTCTGTCCATGGCGGAGAGGTTGTCCATGCAGTGAAGGCAGCCCAGCAAAGAAAACACTCGATTATTTAATCTAAAATCCAGCATTTTAAACCCGTAGCCAATTCCTCAGAATGTCTTAACAAATGAATTACAACAGGAGACAATGAAGACGATAACATAATTCTCAATCCATTGAAATTAAAACTCGTATAATTATATATATATATATATATATATATATATATATATATATATATATATGTAAAAATGGAAATTGGAAATGAATCCGACAATATGAGGTAGAAGGAATAAAGAAAAGAAAGAATAGAATGGATAATAAAAGATGAATTTAATCAATATCACTTACACATGTGTTTCGGTCAGTTCATCTGTGTGAAAATATTCCGCACACAGAGAAGATTCGACCTTCATCAAGAGTGAAATTTTATTTTGAAAAATTTTTCAAAATAAAATTTCCTCTGATGAAGGTCGAATCTTCTCTGTGTGCGAAATATTTTCACACAGATGAACTGACCGAAACACATGAGCAAGTGATATTGATTAAATTCATCTTTTATTATCCATTCTGTTCTTTCTTTTCTCTATTCATTCTTCCTCATATTGTCGGATTCATTTCCAATTTCCATGTTTACACACACACACACACACACACACACACACACACACACACACATATATATATATATATATATACATACATATATATGAGAGTTTCATAATTTGCTTGAAGCATTGTGTATGTATTGGTTAGGAGGTTGATTAGAAGGCCATCACAATGCAGTTTGGAATAAATAAAAAATAATAATACGGTAACAATGGTTTGTGTGTTGACCTGTATTTTTTATTATTTCTTGAATTTTCGAGGTAATACCTCTTTATCAAAAGAATTGAACTGATGCAGTCCAGCTATGGCATTTCTTCCAAATGAATTTTTTTTTTTTTAAAAAATTTAATTTAAAAAAAAAAAAAAAATTCATTTAGGAAGAAATGCCATAGCTGACTGCTTCAGTTCAATTCTTTTGATAAAGAGGTATTACCTCGAAAATTCAAGAAATAATAAAAAATACAGGTCAACACACAACACCATTGTTACCGTATTATTATTTTTTATTTATTCCAAACTGCATTGTGATAGCCTTCTAAATCAACCTCCTAACCATATATATATATCTAAGTGAAAGAATAAAACAAAATACAGGAAACGAAATTGAACGTCTTTTGAAAAATTAATGAATAAATAAATAACCGAATTGAAAAATTCATTTTCTTTCTTCCCCTTTTCTATTAAGGTAAATAATTATTTCAATTCTAAATGTTTAATTTATGTCTTCCCTTCCTTCCTTCCTTCCCCTTCCTTCCTTCTTTCCTTCCTTCCTTACTTCCTTCCTTCCTTCTTTCCTTCCTTCCTTCCTTCCTTCCTTCTTTCCTTCCTTCCTTTCTTCCCTTCTTCCTTCCCTTCCTTCCTTTCCTTCCTTCCTTCCTTCGTCCTTCCTTCCTTCCCACTTTCCTTCCTTCCTTCCTTCTTTCCTTCCTTCCTTCCTTCTTTCCTTCCTTCCTTTCTTCTTCTTCCTTCCTTCCTTCCTTCCTTCCTTCCTTCCTTCCCTTCCTTCTTTCCTTCTTCCTTCTTCCTTCCTTCCTTCCTTCCTTCCTTTCTTCCTTCTTCTTCTTTCCTTCCTTCTTCTTCTTTCCTTCCTTCCTTCTTTCCTTCCTTCTTCTTCCTTCTTCCTTCTTCCTTCCTTCCTTCCTTCTTTCCTTCCTTCCTTCTTTTCCTTCCTTCCTTCCTTCCTTCTTCCTTCCTTCCTTCCTTCCTTCCTTCTTCTTCCTTTCTCCTCCTCCTCCTATATTTTTTGTCTCAAATTCTTTATTTTATTCAAATTATTTTTAATTTTGATTTTATAATTTTTCTTTGTAATTTTCTTCTATTTATCATGAAACTCATTCCATCTTTCTTTCTTTCTTCATTTGTCTATCTTTTGCTATTTTCTTCTTCAGTATTTATTTTCTTCTTTCGATAATTTTTCCTCCATTTTTTCTTTCGTTTCTTTTTTTCTTTTTCTCTTCGTTCTTCTTTTTCCTTACTCTCTTTTTATTTCATACTTTTTATTTCCCTATTCATAATCTCTACATTTTTCCTTCTTTCTTTTCCACCAGTATTTCTTTCTTCCTTTTTTTCATTCTCTTTTTATTTTATTTTCCTTTTTTTAATATTTTCTTTCTTTCTTTCTTTCTTTCTTTCTTTCTTTCTTTCTTTCTTTCATTCTTTCTTTCTTTCATTCTTTCTTTCTTTCTTTCTTTCTTTCATTCTTTCTTTCTTTCTGTATTTATTTTCCATCCTTATTCTTTTACCTTCTTTATTCTATACCTCTCTATTCCTCCAGAATTTCCCATTGTTTCCTTATATACTACTTCCCTTTCGGTAATTTATGAGGAAGTGCGTCCCGGTCTCCTCCCTCAAAAATTGCTACCCGGTGACTATCAAAATAAAAAAACCCACCTCGTCGTAATTCTTGTTTATTTATCGTAATTTGCCGTAATTCTTGTTTAGATATGAAGATGAATATATAGTTTTTCTTTCTTTTCTTTCATTCTTTCTTCTTTCTTCTTTCTTCTTCTTTCATTCTTTCTTTTTTTCTTTTTTTCTTTTTCTTTCTTTTTCTTTTTTCTTTTTCTTTTTCTTTCATTTTTTCTTTCTTTCTTTTTTCTTTTTTCTTTTTTCTTTCTTTCTTTTTCTTTCTTTCTTTTTCTTTTTCTTTCTTTCTTTTTCTTTTTTTTCTTTCTTTCTTTCTTTTTCTTTCTTTCTTTTTTTCTTTCTTTCTTTTTCTTTTTTCTTCTTTCTTTTTTCTTTCATTCTTTCTTTTTCTTTCTTTCTTTTTTCTTTCTTTCTTCTTTCTTTTTCTTTTTCTTTTTTTCTTTCTTTCTTTTTTCTTTCATTCTTTCTTTTTCTTTCTTTCTTTTTTTCTTTTCTTTTCTTTTTCTTTTTTTCTTCTTCTTTTTTCTTTCATTCTTTCTTTTTCTTTCTTTCTTTTTTCTTATTTTCTTTCTTTTTTCTTTTTTCTTTTTCTTTCTTTTTCTTTCATTTTTTTTTTCTTTCTTTCTTTTTTTCTATTTTCTTCTTTTTCTTTTTTTCTTTCTTTCTTTTTCTTTCATTCTTCTTTTCTTTCTTTCTTTTTTTCTTTCTTTCTTTTTTCTTTTTTCTTTCTTTCTTTTTTCTTTTTTTCTTTCTTTTTTCTTTCTTCTTTTTCTTTCATTCTTTCTTTTTCTTTCTTTCTTTTTTTCTATTTTCTTTCTTTTTTCTTTTTTTCTTTCTTTCTTTTTTCTTCTTCTTTTCTTCTTTCTTTCCTTTTTTCTTTCTTTTTTTCTATCTTTCTTTCTTTTTCTTTCTTTCTTTTTTCTTTCTTTCTTTTTTTCTTTCTTTCTTTCTTTTTTTTTCTTTCTTTCTTTTTTTTTTTTTTCTTCTTTTTTCTTTCTTTTTTCTTTCTTTTTTTCTTCTTTTTTCTTTCTTTGTTTCTTTTGTTTCTTTTTTCTTTCTTTTTTTCTTTCTTTCTTTCTTTCTGCTTTTTCTTCCTTCTTTTTCTTTCTTTTTATTCCCCCCCCCCTACTTCTACTCCTCCCTTCCTTCCACCCTTCTTCCTCCCCTCCCCTTCTTCCCTCCCCTTCTTCCTTCTCTCCCCCTTCTTCCCTTCCTCCCCCTCTTCCCCTCCTCTTTCTTCCGTCTCTCCCTCCCCCTGTCCCCCTCCCTTCATTTTCTATTTCTATTTAAAGCAATTAGCTTAATTACAACTGAACTAATAATGAAATATCTCTTGCTTCTGACAGCTGAATCGTTTATTGAAATGCCTTTTCACGTCTTCATTTCATTCACAGACTCACAAGTCACAGACACACATGTTTCAGTGACAGACACACATGTTTCAATGGACAGACACACATGTTTCAATGACAGATACACAGACCGATGTAGAAATATTTACTGTAAAGGCATTCATTTCAAATAGATCACTTATTAGCAGAAAACACCACTGAAAAGCTTCAGCATTTTTTACCTGAGGTTTCTATAAGGTTATTTTCACTAAGAACAATTCATTTTGTTTATCTGATCCCAGAAGTGATTCGTTTATTCAGTGATGTTAATTTGAATTGTATGAAGAAAAAATAAATGAAGGAATCCTATGAACTGTTGGGCAATTCCTGGCTTTGGAACTTTTTAATCGGTTTAAAATGTCAGTATGATATATACACAGTTATGAAATTTAACATTTTGAAAAAAACAAATGATGTTATATAATTGCTGACAGAAATCTGTTTCGACCACTTCAATTGATCGGTCTTCATCAAGAGCAACATATGAGAGAAAGACGGGATGAAAGTAACCGTTAGAAGACAGGCTACAAAACGAAGCTATTATTCAATGCTGGAATTTTTAAAAAATGCGTGTTCTGTGTTAAAAATAAAATACATTTTAATTTTAAAAATCAAAAGCATAATAAATCTCAAAAGAGTTTGGTGTTAAAATTATATACAAGTGTATAATGAGTATCAAAATTGTTCATGATATATTCCAGCTATTAAAAAAGTAATTTACAAGTCCACACATAATTGAAGAAAGATGTAAAGTTTCAAATCACTTGTGGTGTTGAAAAATCCGTAGTGTTGTAGATAAAAGCCTTCAGAGGTGTAAAAATCCAGATATTTGTTTTTTTCATTAGACAAATATGAAAAATAGATGGAAATTAATCCGACAGTATGAAATTTAATATTTTTGAAAAAACAAATGATGTTATATTTTTTAAAAATAAAATTTATTCTATTTTTAACACAGAACACGCATTTAAAAAAAATCCAGCATTGAATAATAGCGTTTTGTTTGTACCCTTTCTTCTAACGGTTATTTTTCCCGTCTTTCTCTCATATGTTGCTCTTGATGATGACCGATCTATCGAAGCGTCGAAACAGATTTCTGTCAGCAATTATATAACATCATTTGTTTTTTCAAAAATGTTAAATTTCATACTGTCGTATTAATTCCATCTATTTTTCATACACAGTTATGTAAAAAATTAAAAAAAAAAAAAAACACAAGTTTATAAACAAATAATGTTTATTTTGCCTACGTTGTAGTGTTTCGGTCTGTTTCGATAGCCTTCATCTGGACTTTCGTTGGTATAAGGAAGCTGAATTATTATTATTAAATAGACAAAAGAATACTGTGAACTATTGGAGAATTCCTGACTCTGGGTCCTTTAATAGGTTTAAAATGTCAGTATGATATATACACTTTTATCCACACAGTCGGAAAGTTCTATCAAGATGGTCTGTATTATTTTTTGACGTGATGATGTCATTCTATAACCACATAGTAGGTGTGTATCCCATTTCTTTATGATAGGTTAACCATTTCATAACGGTTACTTTCTAGTGTCATTCGAACTTTCCCGGAAGTGTTTAGTAAATCATATCATATATATGTGCCGCCATATATATATATATATATATATATATATATATATGTTGTGTGTGTGTGTGTGTGTGTGTATTTGGCAGCATTCTTTCGTTTATACATATATAATTAAACAAAAGGCCAGGTCTCCTTTTAACGATTTTATTGGTGATCTATCAATTCTTCTACATCTATGGATATACTATATATATATATATATATATATATATATATATATATATATATATATATATATATATATATATATATATATATATATCAACTTTCGAAATTCAAAGCATATAGAAACTATTAATAATCTAATTATTTTCGTGTATGCAGATTATTAATTAGACTTTGGGTTTGCTCAGAGACATGAATTTACAACTTAAAAAAACATATAATCCCAGTATTTCATCTCAGATAAAAATTGTCACAGTATTTCATTAAGAATATACTTCGTTTTTCCTTAAAACTAAATTACAAAAAAGGAAAAACAAAAAATAAAAAAGACAATAAATTAACCAACAAGAAAACTAACAAAAAACCGTATACTTATTGTCACACTATCTCTCTATCGTGGTCTGTTTACACTTATCTATCTATCTATCTGACCTATATATATATATATATATATATATATATATATATATATATATATATATATATATATATATATTATACTGGGCAGAGTAATCTTCCCTCGAGAAAGTTTCTTTTCTTAATTTCCCTAAGGAAACAACAAAACTAAAATAGACGGAACGACAAGAAGACTGAGATTCAGTTCCAAAATACAAACTGTCATGGCGGCCCAGCCAAATACAAACTGTCATGGCGGCCCCAGCCAAATTCAAACCATCATGGCGGACGCAGCCAGAGGATGTGAACGCTTTTACGAAGCGTAGCCATTTGCAAACTATTTTCATATGGAAACAAAAAGAACACAGCATTTACAATTTCATTTTCTAACGAAAACATTTTCCGAATAATCAACCATTTTCTTCGATTCCAGGAATTTTCATTTTGGATCGTTTTCCAAATTTGAAAACGTTTTCTTCTATTCAATTTTGTTTCGTGTTCTTTTCACCAAGGAAAAATTTATTTCGTTATAATGATTCCGTTTCTCTTCATTGGTAGTTATTTGCTAATCTAATTCACTGAAATCTTAATCATTGCCTGTTCAACGACAGCAGAATATTAATAATGCAAAACCAAATATTCAATTTAAATGGATCGATGAATTTGCAGAGAAAAATAAAAATGCTATATTGCTTCTAAATTTTTCTTTTTTCTTTCTTTCCTTCTTTCTTCTTTTTTCCTTCCTATTTTCTCTTCTTCTAAACTATTACTTTAATTTTATTACATTCATTAATCTCTGATTTTTACCATTTTCTTTTTGATTTCTTTGAGATTTGTCTTACTTTTATTAAATCACACATAGATTATTTTTATTTTTCGTTGATACTATCATTACTATCTATTTCCTTTTTGTTTTTTTGTTTATTTTCTTTCAATCTATTCTTTCTTTATTCATATACTCTCTTTTCTTTCTTTCTTTCTTTCTTTTTATTTATTTTACTTTCCTTCAATCTTAGATTATTTTATTTTTCGTTCATATTATCATTACTATCTATTTCCTTTGTTTTCTGTTTGTTTTTCTTTCAATGCTATTCTTTCTTTTATTCATGTACTCTCTTTTCTTTCTAACTTTCTTTCTTTCTTTCTTTCTTTCATTCTTTCTTTTACTATCCTTCAATCTTAGATTATTTTTATTTTTTGTTGATATTATCATTACTATCTATTTCCTTGTTGTTTTTGTTTGTTTTCTTTCAATATTATTCTTTCTGTTATTCATATACTCTTTTTCCTTTCTTTTGTTTCTTGTTTCTTTGTTGTTTCTTTGTTTGCTTTCTTTTTTCTTTCTTTTACTATCCTTCAATCTTAGATTATCTTTATTTTTGTTGATATTATCATTACTACCTAATTCATTTATTGTTTATTCGTTCTCTTTCTTTCAATTTATTCTTCTTTTATTCATGTACGCTCCTTTCTTTTTTTTTCTTTACCATTCTTGTGTACTTTATCTTTTTTCATATACTCACTTTTGTTTGTTTGTTCTTTCT
>CM042176.1:55909365-55914365 GCA_023376005.1 Doryteuthis pealeii
GCAAAGAGGAACCAACAAGAACGAAACAAAAAGAAAGAAAATCAGCAAAGAGGAACCCAACAAGACGAAACAAAAAGAAAGAAAATCAGCTAAGAGGAACCCAACAACGACGCAAGAAAGAAACAAAGAGAAACCCAACAAGACGAAACAAAAAGAAAGAATCAGCAAAGAGGACCCAACAAGACGAAACAAAAAGAAAGAAATCAGCAAAGAGGAACCCAAAACAAGACGAAAACAAAAAGAAAGAAAATCAGCAAAGAGGAACCAACAAGACGAAACAAAAAGAAAGAAATCAGCAAAGAGGAACCAACAAGACGAAACAAAAAGAAAGAAATCAGCAAAGAGGAAAACCCACAAGACGAAACAAAAAGAAGAAAATCAGCAAAGAGGAACCCAAAAAAGAAGAATCAGCAAAGGAACCCAACAAGACGAAACAAAATTAAAGAAAATCAGCAAAGAGGAACAACAAGACAAACAAAAGAAAATTAGCAAAGAGGACCCAACAAGACGAAACAAAAAGAAAGAAAATCAGCAAAGAGGAACCCAACAAGACAAAACAAAAAGAAGAAATCAGCAAAAGGAACCAACAAGACGAAACAAAAAGAAAGAAAATCAGAAGAGGAACCAACAAGACGAAACAAAAGAAAGAAAATCAGCAAAGAGGAACCAACAAGACGAAACAAAAAGAAGAAAAAGCAAAGAGAAAATCAGCAAAGAGGAACCCAACAAGACGAAACAAAAAAGAAAGAAAAATCAGCAAAAGAGAAACCAACAAGACGAAACAAAAATAAAGAAAATCAGCAAAGAGGAACCCAACAAGACGAAACAAAAGAAAGAAATCAGCAAAGAGGGAACAAAAAGAAAGAAATCCAAGAGAAACAAGACGAAAAAAAGAAAGAAAATCAGCAAAGAGGAACCCAACAAGACGAAACAAAAAAGAAAATCAGCAAAGAGGAAACCCAACAAGACGAAACAAAAAGAAAGAAAATCAGCAAAGAGGAACCAACAAGACGAAACAAAAGAAAGAAAATCAGCAAGAGAAAACCAACAAGACGAAACAAAAGAAAGAAAATCAGCAAAGAAGAACCCAACAAGACGAAACAAAAAGAAAGAAAATCAGCAAAGAGGAACCCAACAAGACGAACAAAAAGAAAGAAAATCAGCAGAGAACCAACAAGACGAAACAAAAAAAAGAAAATCAGCAAAGAGGAACCCAACAAGACGAAACAAAAATTAAAGAAAATCAAGCAAAGAGGAACCCAACAAGACGAACAAAAAGAAGAAAATCAGCAAAGAGAAACCCAACAAACGAAACAAAAAGAAAGAAAATCAGCAAAGAGGAACCCAAACAAGACGAACAAAAAGAAAGAAAAATCAGCAAAGAGGAACCCAACAAGACGAAACAAAAAGAAAGAAAATCCAAAGAGGAACAACAAGACGAAACAAAAAAAAGAAAATCAGCAAAGAGGAAACAACAAACCAAAAGACGAAACAAAAAGAAAGAAAATCAAAAAAGAAAGAAAATCAGCAAAGAGGAACCCCAACAAACGAAACAAAGAAAAGAAAATCAGCAAAGAGAACCCAACAAGACGAAACAAAAAGAAGAAAATCAGCAAAAGAGGAACCCAACAAGACGAAACAAAAAGAAAGAAAATCAGCAAAAAGAAATCCAACAAGACGAAGCAATAAGTACATTTAATCTAATGAAATACACTTCAATTTCATAATGCAGCAAATAAAAGGATTGAACCAGCAGCAAAGAGGAACTCAAGCAGAGGAAAACAGGGAGTAAAAAACAGCAAAGAAGAAACCTAAGACGAAACAAGAAGACAAAAACAGCAAAGAGGAACCAAAAAAGACGACACTAGTCAAAAACAGCAAAGTGGAAATCAGCAATACGAAACAAAAAAGAAAGAAAAGAGGAACTGAACAAGAGCAAACAAGAAGTAAAAAACAGCAAAGAGGAGGTCCTCTTGTTTGCTAGTTATTTGTCTAGTTATTTGACAAGATGAAAGAAAATGTAAAAACAGCAAAGAGAAACTCAAAAAGAGAAAAGAAAAAGGATCTAATGAAATACACTTCAATTTCATAATACAGCAAATAAGAAGAATGAACAAGCAGCAAAGGGGAACCAAAGAAGAGGAACACAGGAAGTAAAATACAGCAAAGAGGAACTCAACAAGACGAAACAAAAATTCAAAAACAGCAAAAAGAAAATTACCATGTCTCTCTTATAGTATGTGGCCTACTTTTTGAATATGGCCTACGAAATCATGTATCACTTATATAATGTGGCCTACCATAAAAAGCATATTATGAGGTTATAATGATAACTGCTAACCCTAACCCTAACCTCTGACCGTAACCCTAACCCTATTTCAGAATTTTAGAATATTTTAGAATTAAATAGATCTCTGATTCATGTAAAATTCTTTTTTAATCTTTCTTAATTACTATATACAGCTTATGACTGAATTGCATTTCTTGAAATTGAATATATGTGAAAAATAATTAGTTTCAATAAATTGCCTACTACTTATATCTATAAATATACTCTTATTGAGGTAGGACACATTTAAACTGGGTAGGCCACGTACTATAACAGAATCAAACATGTAGGCCACATACTATAACAGAATCAAAAAGGTAGGCCACATACTATAACGGCACCAAGTAATTTTTGTCTGTTATTCTTTTCGTTTTTCCAATGCAAGTGTTGACTTCTTACCCTGTGTAGACAGGTACTTCAACGGATTTTATAAATAAGAAAAACGTTGAAAAAGTTACGACGCAATATTTCAGAAATGCGTGATTTTAATAAGGTTTTATGTTTCTCAAAACACAGAGAAAATATATCAATATATAAGTTGCTTATTAAGCCACATACTATAACAAAATCAAAAAGGTAGGCCACATACTATAATAGAATCAAAAAGGTAGGCCACATACTATAATAGAATCAAAAAGGTAGGCCACATACTATAATAGAATCAAAAAGGTAGGCCACATACTATAATAGAATCAAAAAGGTAGGCCACATACGATAACGGCACCGAAATTTCGCTACTTAAAATGTTTTTCAACAACGATTGTGGTCATCTCCTTTGATTAACTCGAATAGTTCCCCAAAGAGGATTAATCCGACACACTCTGCCCACAACTATTTAAACCCATGTCCATTTGCTAAACTAAGCTCAGCTTAGTAAATATATCTTTACGTAAATGTATTCAGATAAAATTGGTCGTCTTGGTCGATAACAACGTAAATCTCATACCGTGATTGTATATCGATTGAACAGATTTAGAGTCAGGAGTTTCCCATAGGAGTACACAACATCCCCTTTGTTTATCGGTACGGGTTAACAGTTTTAAATTTAGTCGTTTGAACCTGAACAACGGAGAACGTTATCTCGAGTTTCCAATAACTCGTTCATTTCGTCATACAATCAACACTGACACCAACTGAATTGCATATTAATTATTGAGATCTTCTACATTTCTTTCACACGTGAATTCTTAAAGAAATTCTATTCTCGTTCATGTTGAGCGTAATGACACATCATCTCATGTCAGTTAATTAAAATCTGAAATCATTGACTTAACGCTTCGGTGGTGAAAAGTTGTGAAAAAACAAAACAAAGCAACTTCAATTTGATTTGGCATTACTACGATGTGACGGTAAACCAACAAAGTCGAGTAATATTGTAAGATATTTGCTCTTGTGGTAATGATGATTGGGCGCCGAAACCATTCCTGCCTCAACCTGAGTCATCATTTGAAGAAAAACTTACTAGTCACTCATTTGTTGTTTATTTTTGCTGTACACCCCCCATATATATATATATATATATATATATATATATATATATATATATATATATATGGAATTACGGTGTTGAATTCTTCCTTCCTTTATTGATAAATATTGCTCTGTATATAATCTAAAAAGTTTATTATACATTGAGCTCTCTTCAGTGATTTAAAGATTCGCTGTATTTATACATACTGGATCATCAATATTAATACAGTGTATCTCAGAAATCACATATAGAATCATCCCTTACTACCAAGTTTTGGATAAATCTCATATATATATATATATATTATATAATATATATATATATATATATATATATTTATGTGTTTTTTTTAAAATTGGGCGTTATTGCGAAGCATCTAAAGATAACTGAATGAACTCGATGTTATGGAGTATTGGATTATTTTTTATTATTATTTTTTTATCATAAATTTTCGGGTTCGTTAGATACCCTTTATCAAATGACTGTTGTTCCTGTTCAACGGATCTTTTGTCTCTGTTGTTATTGACAACGGCAGCGTCTGTAAAGAAAATTATAATAACGGAGTATTCCGATGTCAGCGTTCAGTCCCCTCACATGAGTTTGTGAATTTATGAAGATTATATATATATATATATATATATATATATAATATATATATATATATATATAATCTTCATACAATGACTGCTATTTACACAGTAGCATGGCAACCAACAAAGCCTTCATCAGATGATGACTCTTTGTTCAGGCATGGTTTCGGGGCCGAAGCATCATTACCACTAACCCAGTCGCCCCAGCAGTATCTCACGATACCACCAGACTTTGTCGGTTTGATGTCACAATGTAGGATTGCCATATCCACGCTGATGCGGTTAGAGCTTTCTCCTGAATCTTTTTTAAGTATTTCCTCTTGTCTGATGGAGAAAGTCCAAGTTTAGACAAAATGCCGAAGTTGAGCTGGTAATAAATCCCCGGCCTCCGACTTCGATGGGAAATACATTTGTTATCCATCCGTTTCTGACGCATTGTTCACATAGGTCTTCATATTTTTCCAACTTACGCTGATGGTTGGAATATATATATATATATTCTGTAAGTGAAGACAGCCTAATGGTTAAAGTGCCAGACTGACACCCAACCGATCGGATTTCAATTCCGGCTGTAGGTAGCTTACAAAATGTCTAGCCACACTGAAGAGAC
>CM042176.1:55916865-55941865 GCA_023376005.1 Doryteuthis pealeii
TTCATTGTTCATTTCTATCTTGGCAAATACAGCTTCAAACTCGATACTTTTATGACACTTTGTATTCTGAAAAAAATTAACGTTCCATTCATTGTTCATTTCTATCTTGGCAAATACAGCTTCAAACTCGATACTTTTATGACACTTTGTATTCTGAAAAAAATTAACGTTCCATTCATTGTTCATTTCTATTTTGGTAAATACAGCTTCCATCTCAAATCTTTTATGACACACCTTGTATATTCTAAAAGATTATGCAGCGCCGGTTTTTTTTTGAGTAGAAGAAATAAATTGCGTTTTAAGAAATGCCCAGATAAAACGTCACCTTTGGCATCGACAGCAATTTCTTCTTTTTTTGTACTGCCACGAAGGACATACATAAGAAACGTTAACATCATTTCTGTTTTATCTACACTTGAAGGATTTCACATGCATTTTTTCTTAGTGCTCATCACCCCCTCCTTGATATCAGGCAACACTTGATCTGCAATCTTTTTTATGTGCATTTCCTATTTTTTTTTATCTCCCCTTGACAAAAATCATTATAGCATTTGATTTATATGGGAGGAAATGCATAATTTTTGAAAGACCTTGCCTGAGAGGGTGCGAGTTAAAAATTCAATGTCAGAGGGTTTGTATCATAATTAAGACAAATCCTCATATTTATTAAAGGAGTAAAAAAATAAATAAATAAATAAAACAATTTGAAATGAAAACTGAGCCCCGTCCCTCTCAAATAAAATGTTGCGTGCATGTAATAATCAAACAATTATTTTGAATATTTTCCACGTCAATTTTACACAAAATCGTAGGTATTTATTTATTTGTAAACTTTTTAGTTAACTTCTTGTTACTGTAAAAAAAAAAGGACGAGAGTAAAAAAACAATTTTTAAAATTGCTTACTCAAATTTTGGGTGTATATAGCATAAGAATATTGTGACGTAAGCTGTGACGTAGAGCTATGACGTAGATTTTTGTTACAGACAGAAATACAGACAAAAGACCAGTAACTGAGAATTTGTAGAATTTTAAAAAGACATCAAATTTTGGTCAAATTCTTTTCTGTTTTAATCAACCACAAAATATTTCAAGTTTTTTCCTGGTTTTTAGCAAACCTTTGATATAGAGGGACCCCCACCAAAAAAAAAAAAAAAAAAAAATAAAACAGTGTTTTTCAAATCCTTCTCGACAATCTTCTAAAAGTAAACAGGTTGTCCTCTTTAAGATCCTGTGCCCTAAAAGTAAATTTGCCATGTATGTTTGGGAGGTAGGAACGTTGTGCAGAATAAAACTTTGAAATAGTCTATGGATACCTCAAAAAACTTAAGCCTTTAATTTTTTTAAATGTAACTCTAAAAAAATCGAAACTGTTGACCGACATTTTATGTATATGCATTTCCTCCCATAAATCAAATTTTGCAATGATTTTTGTCAAGGGGAGATAACTATAAAAAAGATTGCAGATCAAGTGTTGCCTGATATCAAGGGGGTGATAAGCACTATGATTGTTTTTACAATATTTTCACAATATTCTTATGCTATATACACCCAAAATTTGAGTAAGCAATTTTTAAAATTGTTTTTTTACTCTCGTCCTTTTTTTGTTACAGTAACAAGAAGTTAACTAAAAAGTTTACAAATAAATAAATACCTATGGTTTTGTGGAAAATATTCAAAATAATTGTTTGATTATTACATGCATGCAACATTTTATTTGAGAGGGACGGGGCTCAGTTTTCATTTCAAATTTTTTTTTTTTTTTTTTTACTCCTTTAATAAATATGAGGATTTGTCTTACTTATGATACAAACCCACTGACATTGAATTTTTAACTCCCACCCTCTCAGGCAATGTCTTTTAAAAGTTAATTTTTACGACGCCCGGAGGGTGTTTTCTGTTGCTAGTTAATTAAATAAAATGAAAGACTTTTCAAGTGAGAATTATGAGAAAAGAAAATCAAGTCATTTGTTTGGGGACAATAAATTGGTTAACAATAAAATTCTTACACAACCCTGGCAATTATAAAATTCGTATACTTGTAAAATCCCCGTTATACACATGGTATACCTATTTGCTTTTATTGTCTGACTTCATTGCGAAAGTTCTTTTAACTTAAAAGTGAGATGGAATTTCACAAAGAAACATCTCTGTTATGATGACAATCGTGTTGAAATACGAATGAAGAAAAACCGCCCATTTTTGTTAAGTTCTTAAATGTCATCCTTGGCCAGTTGAAAAGGGCTTAAAGTAAGTAAGTCCTGAGTTATGGAATCCTTTTGGTAAGCGAATAAGTCCTATCCTGCGTATTGTTAAAGGTCCAGTGATTTAATCCTATGTCCGTCGTCCACGAAAGTCGCAGTAGTTATGAGTAGTTATGGCCAGTACTGCCGGTTTAAGAATTTGGATCAGCAGCAGAGTATTGCCAGTGATTGGCCAAGAGTTTGATCATATGGTTCTCGTCTAGTCTATAAGTAGGAGTGGGCTTTTAACACACACCTTATATAGAAAAATTTCAACACCCCCCTATTTTGATATAAGGTGGGTGATTCAATTCAAAAATATTAAAATTATTTTTGTTTTATTTTATTACTACTAATCCAATTTGTTATGAATGAATCCTATTTTTATCGATATTTTTATTATTGTTATTATTTTGTTATTCTTAATCTAATTCTTAACCTTATCATTATTGCAAATATTATTGTTAAAATTAGTATTGTCCCCTTTTTGTTTTTGTTTTATTTTTAAACATTTTTTTGGTTTAAAAAAATTGTTTGTCTTTTTTTTTGTTGGATAGAATAATACAATACAATACAATACAATTCAATACAATTCAATACAAGTTAGTGAGTTTAGTATTTGGTTGGACAAGTTTAATATCATGTCCAAGACATCCATTTTTTTTTGAGGGGGGCGTCTTACCCCTCTGCATGGAATATTGTCGGCCTATTCTACAGCCCAAGCCGACAGGGCGACTCACTTCATTGCTAAAGTTCTTTTAACTTAAAAGTGAGATGGAATTTCACAAAGAAACATCACTGCTATGATGACAATCGTGTTGAAATACGAATGAAGAAAAACCGCTCATTTTTCCTGCCCGTAGAGTTCGATGAACTGAAACCAAATCGATCGATCAAAATGAATTTATTTTATTTGTTTTACCTGACTGTCTCATCAATTTTCCTTCGCACTTTGTGATGTATCTGTTATTTTTAGGGTCAGTTTCATGCAGCATCACTCAGAATATTGTCTCCTTGTGTGATGGGAGGTAAGTATCAGTAGATCTGTGGGGTGCCACTTCCAGGATTTGTTCGAAACAGCACGCGTTAACCTTGTGCTGTTTCAATCTAGCTTTTCACCTAGCGTTTCTTAAGAGTCGAATTGGTGGAACCATACAGTAGTACTGGCACAGTTACATGTTGCAAAAATCCCGTTTTATTTTTCCAGAGAGATAAAATCTATTTTATCATATAGATAAGATTCCCCACTTACCTTCCATGACGTCATCATCATCATCATCATCATCATCATGTCGTGCAAGTAGCACGGATATCCATGACAATCTCTCACCAACCTTCTCTAGCATTCATTGTCCCAGGGAGGTCCTATGTGCAGCATCCACTATCCTCGCAAAGCTGGTCAATGTAAATCCTTGCTGGGCGGCCCACACTAGCATGTCCATGTGTTGGCTTCCTGTTATAGGTGATATACCCTATAGACTAATGGAATGCGCCGACGGTTACTATAAGTAACAGGGACAATTATGGCTTGTAGAGTAAGCCAATGCGAGTCAGCTTATAACTCTATTTGTCGGACGTAATTCCCACTTCTCTGTACTGTAATTGTCTACTCTTTTGTTAATACAGTTTCCTACATTTGTTACCCGTCGTTTTGTTCTTATTTGACCCCTTAAAACCCCACAACACTTCCACAGGAGAATATCGCTTATGAGTTCGTCCTTGCTTCTCCAACAGTGTCCAGCATGTCTTGTTCATCTTACTCGGATGGTTTGTAAGATAGGGGGCAGGTGGCTGTACAGCTTCTTCCTTTTGGGGTGTTGTTTCCACGACTTGTTAAAGACTAATAAACTATCCAAGTAAGACGAACAAGACATGCTGGACACTTGTGGAAAAGTAAAGACGAACTTATAAGCGACGTTCTCCTTTGGACAACTACATATAGACACACCAGATTTGGATGGTCTGCAAAAAACTTTATCAATGCGGACACTAGATGCCATCTGGAGGACTTATCAAGACAGATGGCTGATAGGGACGGATGGCGAGAGTGATTCAAGGTGATCCATGCTATTACTCCGCGGCTACTGCTGATAATTGTCTCCTTCAACTATTTTCTTTACATATATTTACCAATCCCTCCGCACAAGCAGGATGTGACACTAGGTCAATTTCTTCTGCGGACACTAGATGCCATCTGGAGGACTTATCAAGACAGATGGCTGATAGGGACGGATGGCGAGAGTGATTCAAGGTGATCCATGCTATTACTCCGCGGCTACTGCTGATAATTGTCTCCTTCAACTATTTTCTTTACATATATTTACCAATCCCTCCGCACAAGCAGGATGTGACACTAGGTCAATTTCTTCTGCGGACACTAGATGCCATCTGGAGGACTTATCAAGACAGATGGCTGATAGGGACGGATGGCGAGAGTGATTCAAGGTGATCCATGCTATTACTCCGCGGCTACTGCTGATAATTGTCTCCTTCAACTATTTTCTTTACATATATTTACCAATCCCTCCGCACAAGCAGGATGTGACACTAGGTCAATTTCTTCTGCGGACACTAGATGCCATCTGGAGGACTTATCAAGACAGATGGCTGATAGGGACGGATGGCGAGAGTGATTCAAGGTGATCCATGCTATTACTCCGCGGCTACTGCTGATAATTGTCTCCTTCAACTATTTTCTTTACATATATTTACCAATCCCTCCGCACAAGCAGGATGTGACACTAGGTCAATTTCTTCTGCGGACACTAGATGCCATCTGGAGGACTTATCAAGACAGATGGCTGATAGGGACGGATGGCGAGAGTGATTCAAGGTGATCCATGCTATTACTCCGCGGCTACTGCTGATAATTGTCTCCTTCAACTATTTCTTTACATATATTTACCAATCCCTCCGCACAAGCAGGATGTGACACTAGGTCAATTTCTTAAGCGGAGTTCAACGGGTTTGAAATTAGAGTTTTCCCTCTCCTAGACCTGTTGCCTAACCAAATTTAAAGAGCCCAGTCTGCCCTACTATTTATTCATACCTGGAGGGAAGGTAGGATTCATACCTTTTCCAAGGGTATTAACGCTAAGTGAAATGCAATTACTACATCCAGCTGAGCAGTCCATGACATGCAACACTCCATTTAGACCCTTACTTAGGCTAGACGGGCGGTCGGAGAGGCCCCCTCCGATTAATCGGCTGGGCATGTCAAGTCCTAGCACCTATATGATTGCCCCAACCCTACTGCCCTCATGGCAATCCCCAACCCTTTTTATCATATAGGTGTTAGAAGGCGGTGGCTGAGGGTCTTCATCTCCTGGGAATGACGTTAAACTGATAAGGTTCCAGTTTTGGAGATTTGGGGAATATGGAGCTCCCCTTCATCACCATTGCTCTCAGCTCCACTCAGACCCGGAGTGGTAGTACCTGTTAGGGTCCCATCTATGGGCTAAATAAAGAACACTTTTTTTTATAAACAAAACTGATTATCTATAAAGAATGAATTCATTTCAAAACTTTGTCGGCATTAAATGACCCACTCAGGTTGATATGCCGTAAAGCAAAACAGCCAAACAACCAGCCAACCAAATCCAGGATTTGAACTCGGGGCGATGAGTCCAGTTCCAATGACTTTAACCATTACACCACGAGCTTCCATATTTTTTTTTATCATAGACGTTTAGGATTGTGCAATTAAAACTCTGGGAGAGTTTAGCAACAAACAGCTGGTAGCGTTGCTGTCTCCAGTTTGTGTTATTTATAAAGACGAAAATCTTGTTAAGAAATTTTTAGAGTTATTCTAATGAAATTCTCGACAGTTTAGCATTTCATCTACAATCATTTCATTTTCCCTTTTGGTAGAAAATATTGATGCTTTATTAATCTATTTGCCGCTGGCAAAATAATGGCCAATATTTGTGAGGAAAAGAAAATATTTAGATTCTTCCGGAAATTTAGATAAAAAGTTGTCTTCTCTACCCCACGGTTATTGTTTGCATATTGGATTTTATTTTGAGAAATTTCACAAAACTTAATAATAATAACGATGATAATAATAATAATAATAATAATATTAATAATAATAATAATAATAATAATAATAATAATGATGATGATGATGATGATGATGAGGATGATGATGATGATGATGATGAGGATGATGATGATGATGATGATAATAATAATAATGGTCTTTCCAATGAAGCACTATCAGCTAATGCTGGTGTGAAAAATTAAATAATAATAATAATAATAATAATAATAATAATAATAATAATAATGATGATGATGATGATGATGATGATGATGATGATGATGATGATAATGGTCTTTCCAATGAAAGACTATCAGCTAATGCTGGTGCGAAAAACTAAATAATAATAATAATAATAATAATAATAATAATAATAATAATAATAATAACCATTCAGAACACTACACTGCTGCAATCTGCCAGAATACTCAGAAGAGTCATGGAGACCTGAGGAGACTTGCTGTCACTCCGACTCCAGTGAAAGACCAGGAGCTAACACTGATGTGAAAACTCAAAAGGAGTAAATAACAATAATAATGGCCTTTCTAATGAAAGACTATTAGCTAATGCTGGTGCGAAAAACTAAATAATAATAATAATAATAATAATAATAATAATAATAATAATAATATAATAATAATAATGGCCTTTCCAATGAAAGACTATTAGCTAATGCTGGTGCGAAAAACTAAATAATAATAATAATAATAATAATAATAATAATAATAATAATAATAATAATAATAATGGCCTTTCCAATGAAAGACTATTAGCTAATGCTGGTGCGAAAAACTAAATAACAATAATAATAATAATAATAATAATAATAATAATAATAATGTTTCAGCGGACCGCAGAGTGAAATTGAAAGAAAGTGAAAAGATAAACATAACTTGGATCTTGACTGTGAGCTGAAAAAGCTGTGGGACATGAAGTTGCGCGCAAAAGGAAAGTAGAATGTAGAAATTGGAAATCAGAAGAAGAAAGATAATACAGTTAATGTTGTATAATCTATATTATAAAGTATTTGACTCTCATCCCACATATAAGGGCGTGGCACAAGGACATTTTTATGTGGGCCCACCCACAAGCTGAAGCTCATGGGTGGTAGGCACAAAAATTATATTAAACTGGATTCATACTTTCGGCAGCAAAACAAAAGCATGTGCTTATGTCTTCCATCAACAAATAAGAAAAAAATGATTTTGCTTAAACCCTTTAAGAAAAAAAAGTCTTCTTTGGACGATATTGGTTCTGTGTGTAAATAGATATAAAATCCTGTCCGGAGTATTTTACATGGTGTACATTATTCGATGATATTGGCTTTTTTCTTTTCCTGATAAACACATGTACACACATATTGTTATATTGGTAATATATATATATATAATATATATATTATATATATATATATATATATATATATATATATATATATATATGTGTGTGTGTGTGTGTGTGTTTCTTTTGTTGTTTTTTCTGTCTTCCTCAATGTCAAATACGAATAAAATATGTCTGGATAATAATAAGAAGAAAGACATCACGACAACAGAAAGTAGAATTCTGATGTTGTCCTATTTCCAATGCTCACACATAATAAATGTAGGACGAGATAACAGATTTGATGGAATGATCAATAGTTTTTTTTATAGCCAACAGAAGACACCCGATCTTATTCTTGTAAGTGTATGGGGAAGTGGTTTGGTTCGTTCGTATTTGTATCCTATTCCCCAATACAACTGGTCCTTCCTTCTTGTGGTTTGGTTTGGTTTTATTTTACGGCATATCAACCTCAGTGGGTCATTTAATGCCGATAAAGTTTTGAAATAAATCAATTCTTAATGGATAATGCAATTTTGTTTATCAACTCATGTTTTTCTATTTAACCTATAGATGGGACCCTAACAGGTACTACCACTCCGGGTCAGAGTGAACTAGGGAGCAATGGTGATGAAGGGGTACTCCAAACCTACAAAACTGGAACCTCACCATCAGATAGAGTTTAACGTAATGATACTAGGGATGTATCTATTAAAACTTGTTTTAAAAAACAATGAAGACTGTCTAATGTTGCATACTCAAATTTTGAGTGTGTTTATTCTATGTTATGACGATTTATGACGGGTATAGTGACGTAAGCAGTGACGTAGTTTTTGTTACAGACAAAAACTGGAAGCGAATCTCCATTATATATATATATATATATATATATATATGGGAGAATATGTGCTTAATTGAAGTCGTACCTAATTTTGAAAATTAATTAATTAATAATTAATTAATTAGGCGGGAATTATTAATTAATTAATTTTCAAAATTAGGTACGACTTCAATTTAACACATATTTTCCCAAAAATTGTCGGCTAAAAGAAAAAGCCATATCAAAACACATCGTTTGTTTATTTACTTCTCATATATATATGTATATATATATATATAGTAAAGTAAGTAAAGTCAACGGAGCGGCCTAAAGTCGGTATCAGCCAAACAGCGAGGGGAGTCTATCCCTTTTAATAGCGCTAGACCAAGGAGATTGTTTTTAGAATCTGAGGTGGAGCGCCACACCTACCATCAGCTCCTTATTTACCGCACAGATCCCTGTGCTACTCATAACGCTGAGTGGCGGGGACCGGTATCGAACTAGGAACCTTGTGGTTACTAGCCGAACACTCTACCGACTGAGCTAACCCGGCCCCTTATATATATATATAAAGAATTCAACTGTCAGCAGAAATTATAAAGAAACCAAAAATAACGAGTAAAATGGTTGAATATTGCGATAGGCTCCCCAGACAGATCCTAAAATTTTAATTCAGAAAGAAAAGAAGGAAATTGACAAAATAAAGAAAATGATTACAGAAGATAAATAAACATTTTCATCTTAATGCAAAATAAACTGACAGAAAAATCGAGTAAAAATTGAAACGAAAAAGAAATTAGTAAACCACATCAATACATATAAACTGACAACATCAACGAACCAGGCGACTTAATGAAAAGTTGATAGAAAAACGCAATGAAAAGTTGATAGAAAAAACGTTTGATGTTCCTAATAAAAAAAAAACACACATCTAAGTAATCGTGATACTTTGAGGTTGTTTTAAGATTCTGAGATAAAACATTTTTATGATTACACCACACTGTTCTTTTTTTTACTATTAAATATTTTTCAGATGTATCGAAATATTTCCCTTTTCACAGTCCGTAGAGCATCCTCCAAAGAACCACAAGTTTCCGGGCTTCACTAGTGGCACTCGCAAACTCAGCACACGAGTAGCACAGCTTTAGATCTACACGGTGAAGTGGGGATCTGATGACGCCCCGACTCAGATACAAGAACAACATCTGTGGTCTAGCGCTAGTGAAAAGGGGATTGACTCCTCCTCTGTCCGGTTGATACTGACAACAGGCTACTACGCTGACTTACTTTTTAAAAAATACCTTTAAATCTTTTTTCCGAAATGTTGCATACTCCATGGGGAGCATGAATTATGGGCAACACCATGTAATTCTGCGGAGGCGAGAATACAAAGAGTCAAAATGGAAAGTTACAGACTGTTGGGAAACTTTGACTCCAGAGGCGGGAAAACCCTGTAATTCTGTGGGGGCGAGAATACAAAGAGTCAAAATGGAAAGTTACTGACCGTTGGGAAACTTTGACTCCAGAGGCGGGAAAAACCGCAAATCGCGTGAAGTCACGTGAGATATATTTGGGTCCTCAGTTGCAGCCGGGACGTGACCCAGAATAGATGTATTCTGGGTGACCGTACTCATCATCGCGCACGATGTGTTAGTCAGTAAGATTAAAGTCTTAATATTTGATTTATTTTAACGATCGGTTAAAGATTTGATTGATTTATTTGTTAATTTATTGATTTTAACGGCAAATCATCACAGCTAATTAAATGACCATTCCATTTTTATTATGAAAAAAGAAAGGGAAGAAAAAGAACATGCTGCATATAAAATATAATAAGAAAGAGATTAGGGAAAAGATAAGGAGAGGGGTGAGCGCGCGGATACAATAACGCTAACATGATTCAATCGAACATAATGAAAAGAAGAAAAGGAAAGAAAGAAAAAAATGATCAAGTTTTGAAGTCCTTGTTTTTTTTTTTTTACCTTATCTTTATTCCCAAATGAATATTGATTTAAATTTCCTCTAAATGCGATATTAATTCAAATAGAGAGAAATATTCTTGCGTTAATTCTTTTTAAATTGATGTGAGTCTTCCTGTCTTAAAACTTAGTGATTGTGCTTTTGGTTTTTATCTCAATTCGAACTCTAAAGTCTGGAAAGAAAAAGGTGACTATCTCAGACAACAGATCGGCTTCTCCCAAATTGAATGCTTTTGATTCAGGAATTCATTATATATATATATTTTACCAACCCCTCCACACGAGCAGGATGCGACACAAGGTCAATTTCTTAAGCGGGGTTTAACAGGTTTAAATTCGGTTTTTCTTCTCCTAGACTAGTTACTTAGTCATGGTGTTGTATCACCCTCGCCCGGAAGATGGAACTTCCGGCTGAGGAACAAAGAGAAAGAAAATATATATTTAAAAAGAAAGAGAAAGAGGAAGAGATGGTTTCCGGTCAAGGAAGCAGGGTGAAGATAAAGAAATATATAACAAAGGTCCGTTATCAGATAAAAAGATAAAGATGTGTAGGCGTGTCGTCAATACAAAAAGCCAGAGGGTCAAGCCGACAGCAGTCAGACGCCAGCCGGCAGCGGAAAGGACACTTCACGTCTCCCGTCAGCAACCACCCCTCGTGCACTCATTGTAAGCCCTGTGCCATCACCACCCACACACCGAAGAAAATAAAGAAGGGTCCTCTCTTTGTACATACGTATCTTTTGTTATTGAACTCCAGTAGTCGGTAGTAGCTGACTGCTAACACATCGCTTTGAGTACAGTGAAAACCCCAGTTCTAATGTACACAAATTTAGCGTCGTGAATTCGAAGCCAGTACGTAACAATGGTTAAAGAGCCTAGACTGCCCTGCTATTTGCCCATAGCTGTAGCGAGAATTGGATTCATATTTTTTCCAATGGTATTAATGTCATGTGAAATGCAAACAGCTTCGTCTAGGAATTGAACACGGGTCGACGAGTCCATTTCCTACACCTCTAACCATTTGACCACGCTTATTATAATCCGTGTCTGACTATTGTGAGTTTGTATAATAATGAATATTCGGTGCGGTGACGGTTTCTGTATTTGGTGTAAATACAGCATCTGGGTATCAGCAAATAATTTCGATAAGTCAGAATTCAGAATTCAGCGGCCATGTTTTTCTTGTCTGGGAAAATTTGAACAATGTGCCATATTTTATCGATAGAATCTCAAGCAGCCAAACCGTTTCACCCTCAGATTGGCGCGCGACTTTGTGGCGCTATTTCTGGCACGGTTATGTTGTTCACACAAATTTCCAATTTACGTCTATATCCATATTTTTCACTCTCTCTCACACACACACACACACACACACACACACATATATATATATATATATATATATATATATATATATATATATATATGATAAGTATGTAAACACGATGTGTTTGGATATGGCTTTTTGCCGACAATTTTTGGGAGAATATGTGCTTAATTGAAGTCGTACCTAATTTTTGAAAGTTAATTAATTAATAATTAATTAATTAGGCGGGAATGCCTATTTAAATGTAAGGCTAAACAAATCGAGAAAAATCAATCTCTGTATGTACATTTCGGCCTATTAGGCCTCATCAGCAGAGCTATAGATAGGTAGACCTGTCAGCTTGACAGTCCGGTTTCGAATCACGCACATGGTGGTTTTTACGACGCTAAATTCCTATTTCCGTTTGTACAACATACATACATACATACATACATACATAACAAAACTGCCCTTTATATATGTATAGATTAACTTTTTATTAAAAAAACTGTTAGTAATCTGATTATTTATGGGTATTATGGTATCTATTCGTGTACATCTTAATTTTCAACAACCCAAAGCTAACGCATAGAAAAACTCACCTGAATGAAAGACGACCGACATTCTATAATTTATTTGCCACAATGTCTGACGTCTGCCGTTTTCTGGTTTCTCTTGTCCCCGAGGCAAAAAGGCGAGAAATTCGCTTTGTGATATTTTATAAAAAGGCGGGAAAATCATGTGGATTGACTGTTTCTCTTTTACGTGATTCCGAAAAGCTTTTGTATAATTAGACCCGAGTGAATCAATTAGAATCGGCGCTGTCTGAATTCCAAGTCACGTTTGTCCGTCAGTGCGTTTGTAACATTTCAAGAAAACCCTTCATGTCTCTCATCGCAAAATCACGAGAAAACTTTGCTCGTGTGTGACCATATTTTCGTCATCGTTTATCCGAACTTGATAAAGTTCTTGGTTAAATCGAGTTTAACCGACCTAAATTCCACTACCATATGTCATTCCGCTGAAAGAAAAAGAAATAACAAAAAATCAGGGAATTAATCGAATTTAATGACATTTTCCATGTTGGTATATTAATGAATAAAAGATATAATGTACTAGTTATTTTATCTAAAGACTTTTATATTTTTTTCAGGTCAGTTAACTTTGAACCATGGATCTTTGGGAATCTGTGTTACGCCTTAAAGATATGTGATTCAAAGTTAACTGACCTAAAAAAGCATGTTTTTTTTATTCCGGAGATTTTTCTTATCCGGGAAACTTATCACTTTTCTTGTAAACATAAAAAAACTCGGATCAGTCGGCAGATATTAAATCTTTTTAAAATTCCCGATTTAATAATTGGTGATATATTTTGAGTTTTAAGTTCTAATTAAGGTTGTTACATTTTTAGCCAAATATTTGAAAATGAGTGTTTATGATTTGCAAACCTAGTTTTAAATTTAAGTACATTCATATAAGACCGGTTTAGCTCAGTCGGTAGAGCGTTCGGCTAGTAACCATGAGGTTCCTAGTTCGATACCGACCCTCGCCAACTCAGCGTATGAGTAGCACAGAGATATGTGTGGTAAGTAAGGAGCTGATGGTAGGTGTGGCGCTCCACCTCAGACGCAAAAAACAATCTCCTTAGTCTAGCGCTATGGAAAAGGGGATAGACTCCCTCGTTGTATGGCTCATACCGACATTAGGCCGCCCCGACGACTTTTTACTTAGTTACATTCATATATAAAAGCGTGCTTTATATATAAGGAGATATTTCGGTGTTTATTCACATATTATTCAGTATATCATACATGGAAGAAGATATATCTATTAATAATGGAGATTCGCTTCCGGTTTTTGTCTGTAACAAAAACTACGTCACTGCTTACGTCACAGTACCCAACACATAATCCAACGTCATAACATAGAATAAATATACTCAAAATGTGAGCATGCAACGTTAGACAATCCTCATTGTTTCAATAAATAGATGCCCGGCGTTATATATTTATATATAGATTGTTTTATTCTAATATAATATTTAAAGTTATCGGAACTGTTTCCATTTCAAATTGTCTTCTTTTTTCTTTCTTTTTTTTTTACTCCTTTAATAAATTTGATGATTTTACATATTTATGGTACACAGTCTATAACATTGAATTTTCAGTTCCCATCCCCTCAGGCAATATCTTAAAAAAAATTATTTTTTACATCGCCCGGAGAGCGTTTTTTTATTTTGCTAGTGTAAATAATAAAATCAATAGAATTTAATAAAACAGAGTGACAGATAAAAGAACCGAATCTGCTGGTGACTGGACTATTTGTGTATTTCCCAGGGGTAAATAAAAGCCAAGTGTTATAAGATGAACCGTAAAGGTGGGTGGATAGAACCTCTTTATTTCGAAGATTGACGTAAGATTATTTTTTATATTTTGTGCTTTCTTATATTTTGCATTGCGTTTTAATAATCTCCAGATATTTAAAAAAAAAAGGGGGGGAAAAATCAAAGTATATAAAAAAATGTGTAAACTATATTCTGTTAAAACTATTCAAGAAAACCCTTCATGTCTCTCATCGGAAAATCACGAGAAAACTTTGCTCGTGTGTGACCATATTTTCGTCATCGTTTATCTGAACTTGATAAAGTTCTTGGTTAAATCGAGTTAAAACCGACCTAAATTCCACTACCATATGTCATTCCGCTGAAAGAAAAAGAAATAACAAAAAATCAGGGAATTAATCGAATTTAATGAAATTTTCAATGTTGATATATAAATGAATAAGATATGTAATGTACTAATTATTTTATCTAAAGACTTTTATATTTTTTCAGGTCAGTTAACTTTGATCCACGATTCTTTGAGAATCTGTGTTACGCCTTAAAGATACGTGGTTCAAAGTGAACTGACCTAAAAAAAAAATTGCATGTTTTTTTTTATTCAGGAGATTTTTCTTATCCGCCGCCCTGTCGGTGGGGCGTTAGAATGCACCGATTGTACCTCTGCGTTTTAATAATCTCCAGATATTTCAAAAAAAGGGGAAAGAATCAAAGTATATAAAAAAAATGTGTAAACTATATTCTGTTAAAACTATTCACTACTATTTATCCCGAAGTTTTGTTGGACTTGTTTAACCTTTTGATTTTATCAACCGCTATTTATAAATGTTAAGATTTGCTCATGAATACAAAATTCTCGCCAATCTTTTTTTCTTCAATCGGGAAAGATAAGATTATTTATTATATCTATTTTTGAAGATTTAAATTGGGAATAATTTTATTTCGGCAAAGGAGAAAAAGGAATCTACTTCCCAAAAAGAATTTAACCAAATCAATTTTTTACCTTTTTTAGTGGTTAGTTTTTCTTCTTTGGTGATACGCTGAGAACGCTTTAGAGGATTTGGAGGAATCTTTGTCGGGAGAGCAAGTGGGCTTTGGTGCATTTGAATCACTGGACAGTTAGAATTTAGAGAGTTGATCCCAGTGGCTCTTTTGGTGCACAAGCGCGCGTGTGGGTTGACCATGTGTCTAGCGGTAAAGTATTCGGGGAAATAAAAAAATGTGTACACAAGAAAATGTCTCCGTGCTGTTCCTGAAAATAACGGAGCAAGATGGAACCCAAAGAGAACCAGAAAGACGCTCAACCCGAAAGCTAATCCAGATAACTTTCTAATTGTTGAACAGTACCTTCTGATTATGGTAATTCATTTTCATCTGAATATGGAATAGGTTTATCTAAAACTATTATAACTAATTCCGATTCGGATAATGTTGTTATGTTGTATAGCCGCTTTACTGGACTTCAATAAAACAACAGACACGTATATATATAAAAATAGGACCCGTCCATCAGTAGTGTACATATTTGGGCAAATCCCTATTACGATCTGGTTAATCGGTCAGCTGGAGAAGGAACTGTTGCATATTCATGCAACGGAAGATGAACTGTCCTAGAGCTTCACAATGAAAATGCCCGAGCAATTGGTGAGTGCGGCGACGAGCATTCACAGCGGAAATGCCCGAGGGTTGACGGGAGACGCGAGGTGATGCTATCGGCTGTTCGCTGGGGTATCTGACTCTCGGCTCGAATCCTCTGGCCTTTATATCGATAAATACGGCTACGCATCTTTATATTTTGATCTGGTCTTTACATCCGATAAATATGCCTACGCATTTTTATCTTTTGATCTGATAACGGACAACTTCCTTTATTTTATATTTTTCTTTTATCTACTTCTTGACCGGAAGAGAAGTGTTCCGTTTTCCTCTTTTAAAAAATCTATTTCTTCATCTTTCTATTTTGTCTTTTGACCGGAAAGTTCATCTTCCGTTGCACGAATATGCAACAGTTCCTTCTCCAGCAGAAATGAGGTGACATAGAAGAAACATTAATTTATTTTCCATTTCGTCATTAAACCAGATCGTAATAGGGATTTGCCCAAATCTCCTGTACAGTATGCTGGTACGTGTTGTTCTGAACGTAGCTTCTCATTAGCACTTTTCCAGGGGAATATTTTCCGTTCATGTGGAGTACAATTTGTGGATGAACACAGTAAGGAAATAATCGAATAGTGAGAATCAGATAATACAGTTTTCCACGGACACACAGGTTAACATCTCGATTTTAAGGCCAAGTTGATCGTCCTCCTGAATTCCATTCAGCTACTTGACCATTTCCCCATGGATTGTTCGCAGTAGACATACTAGCCGATATTCTACTACACAAGAGTAATGGACGCTGGTTAAAACTTCTGTGTATACATTTCGGATGCTCGGTCGGTATCAGATATGCAGTTTATCCAGAATAAAACTTACATAAGAATTATAAACGAGTGCATAGTTTTGTTATGTAGTCTGAAATCAGTAAAAAACCTTAACGTTTTCTTGATGCCTTTATACAACATGTACAATGGCACACCAGTTACTACATGAAATTGATTACTGACTGTGGGGATCTACGACTTCTTAATGAGTTCCAGCCTGATGTTGAGAAGCTGATATCCCTGCAACAAGCACATCCATCCCATTAACAAGATAATGCACTATGTTACTATGGTTACTGTTGAGATGTTCATTTTACCCTTCCATATTGCTGACTGTTGTAACGCGCTTAGCGAAATAATAACACGAGTAGTCCAGCTGACGTTTAACCACAAGAAGTGATCACTTCCACCTTTTATTCACAACTCAACAAGATGGCCGAAACGGTGCTTCCGTTTCATAACAAAAACAATGGTAGAAACGGTGCTTCCGTTTCTTAGTATACCACAGTGTTACGCTCAGAACAGTTTCTTTTTTTAGGGAAGGGTCTTACCAATTCCCCACTGACATGACTGGGTTCATAAATTTAAACTTTGTAAAAGTCTTAGAACTCCGGGACAGAGTAGATCTTTGCGTATTTGCAATGAAAGAGTACTCCATAATCCTCTGAGCACTATTTGCTCAAGCCTCACAACAGAATGCAGTTTAGTGTTTGTTGTAACGCGCTTAGCGAAATAATAACACGAGTAGTCCAGTTGACGTTAACCACGAACAAAAACAATGGTAGAAACGGTGTTTCCGTTTCTTAGTATACCACACTGACACAGCTAAAACTGCGAAATAAATTGGATTAATAAATTAGGTTCTATTTGTGAAATACATCTTTGTGTTTAATATTGTTGTTTTCAATTTGAAGCCTACAAAAAGATAGTGTGTGTTCACATGTGTGTACGGGGGGGGGGGCAATAGGGATTTACTGGAAATCCAAGGGGGTCCTAGTCTGAAAAAGTTTGGGAACCACTGGTTTACATTATGTCTTAGTGGCGTTAACAATCAGGGGATTTTATCGTTTTTGGTCTTCGAAACTTTTTGATTATCGAAAATGTTTGATAGACCTTTTTGGTCCATGACAAAAAACGAAATATTTACCTTTCAGGTAATGAATCCCAGAGATGCAGATAGGTACGCGTAATCTAAAAATCTAAAAGGACGCAGTGAAATTGTATGCACCCGTCCCAGTGTTTTACTTTTTTCTTCCCTCACCATTTCAAGCTAACTGTTCAATAGTTTCTTAGAAACGAATTACACAGGAGAGGTTATAAGTAGGAGTTAGACGGCTTTAATTAAGACCCATAATTTTTCCCGGGGACTCATTCAAAGCAAATATGAGCGTCCGAGGATGCACTGAATCAAAAATCTATCAGCATCACTGGAATCCATTCCCGTATTGCTTCGATGATCGCGTTAACTTCTTTCTACACTGGGTAGTGGTTTCGTTCCATATAATCTTAGATGTGGTCTGTTACCCTCATATAAATATAGAAGGGGAAAAATCGAGGAGGGAAAATAGATATTTGAGTCAACAAGTTTCTGCTGAGGGGGGGGGCCAAAAAGAAAGCGAGTCCACCGTCTTCTCGCAGGCCAAACTTTCTTTTGGTCAACACAGTCTTCGTCTTTGACCAGCAGCTGAAAATCCGCCGTCGTCGTCATCGTCGTCAAAATAATATTTTCTGACTGCCGTCTCACGTAAGCCTGCCCACGTTCTACTCGCTTTGGTTATTTATGGGCATATTACCCAAACATCCGGGCACATCAGTAGAACCTCGCGTCCGTCCAGTGCCTAAATCGCATTTGTTTTTGCATGTGGGAGGACGCGGGTTCGATCCCGACAGGCAAGACAATGTCTTTTCTTTTTCTTTTCTCGTTCTCCGTCACAATAAAATTACTACTTTTTGGTGCAGCTCTTGAAAGTCCTGTACTTTTAAAGGTTTCCTTAACCACTATAAGATTTGCTTTACATTTTACTACTGTTTTCAATAACTAGTGAGAAGATACCATGCTGATGCTACAGTTTGTAGGTCTAACATCTAACCCCATAGACTGAGCAATATTGGTATCAATAAAACTATAACTGCTCTCTGAATCTATTAATTTGTTTTTTCGTTTACGAGTCATTCTATAGTGGCTTTTGAAAAGTTTCTTTAACCATGAGATTTGCTTTACATTTTCCTACTGTTTTCAATAACTAGTCAGAAGATACCATGCATCTAACCCCATAGACTGATCCATATTGGTGTCGATAAAACCATAACTACTCCTGAATCTATTAATTCTTTGTTCATTTACGAGGCATTCTATAGTGGCTTTCGAAACTCCCTGTAGCCCAATAGTTATCGTGGCCATGACGGCTTCTGTCACAGAAAACTTATTAGTTTTCAAACGAAAATTTTTAGCAAAATTGCAATTGTAACAAGATGATGAGAGATAGAGATAGACATATATTAATGTTAATATTGTTTCGTCTATTTGTAATTAAAGAATGCTCAACACTATTGATAGAGCGAGAAACAGTCAGTTACACGACACCATTAACTTCATGTCTTTGTTACGCTAACTTCATATAAGGGCAGGGTACAATTCGTGATGTATTTAATCCATTATTGAAACCTTAACAGAAACAACGACAAGTTGATTTCTCTTGGGAAAAGTGTGTGTCCATATTTCTCCCTGACCGCCAGCCTTTAGCAGACTGCGCTATTTTGTGTTTGTACGGCAACCAGTAAAGGAAAATTACCTTGTGTCACATCCTGCTTACAGTGGACGGTGGCTCCTGGATGTGTAAGTGCTAGCAAGATAGTCTCCATAATCAAGCTGATCCATTACTATTAAATAGCGAATTCTATACTGAACGTATTTTGCAGAATGACATTCCTTTTTGCAATTGTAACAACTCGAATCGGACACTAATTTCTTGGGAGTCTACGGTTTCCACAGAAAAAAAACAATTTTCTTTAAATGGGATTTGCTAGCAGTGGGTTCCTGAGAGTTCTCCTCCTTTTGATTTTCTTCTTGCTGAGAAGCTAAGACGTTGGTCTGAGTTTTTGATACAGATGCTGCTTGATAGCTTGTGTGAGCATCAGCAGATTATACATCAGAATTTCTGTCCGCTCTTTCTACACTTCGCGGTTGATTTCCAAATTTAATGAAATTTTCAGTGTTGATATTTTAATGAAAAGTGTTGTAATGCACAAGTTATTTTATTTAAAAACTTTTTACATTTTTTCAGGTCTGTTAACTTTGAATCCCGTATCTTTCATAATCTGTGTTATGCCTCAAAGATACGTGGGGTAGAATGGTCTTTTTAATCTTGGTATGACAACCGGTCTATGAGAATTAAAATTCTGAATTCAAACCTGTTAAACTCAACTAAAAAAATGACCGTGTGTAACATCCTGCTCGTGTGTAGGGGTTGGGTAAATACACATTTGTCTGAAAATGAACATAATAGTATTATAAGAATTAAATACCTGTGAGGGTCCCATCTATGGGTTAAATAGAAAAACATGAGTTTATAAACAAAATTGAGTATCCATTTAAGAATTAATTTTATTTCAAAACTTTATTGGCATTAAATGACCCACTGAGGTTGATATGCCATAAAACAAAACAAACCAAACAAACCAAAAAGAATTAAATGTGGTTTTGAACTTAGTGGCTAAAACTGGTTCTTCATAGAAACCTTCCAACGTAGGTGAATATATACATAATAAAATCCAAACAAAGAGCTACAATACAACAACAATACAGACTTTATTGTCTGAGCACATAGAACATGACATATATGAAGTTTAGTGTTTTAATTTCAAGTTGGTTTTGTTGTTGAACTACAAAATTCCCAGCAACAAGATGCTTTGCTACTGAAGGATGTGTATCTGGAAAAGCAACACAACAATGGAAATGAGACGGGGTTGAGATAAAAATGAATAACTACATTGATGCACTTTGATTGGAGTTAGCTGTCATCGCATATCAAATATCATCGCATAACGTAGTTAATTATCGCATAATATAGTTTGGTTTAATGCCGCCGCCGCTACTGCTGCTATCAAGACGGGTCGAAATCCGATCAGAAATCGCCTAAAGCAAAAGGAGTTGTATTGTTGAGATAAGAAGAGATCAATGACTGTATTTATTGTGCTAACTCCAGGTGTGCTACAAATTCAGAAACGATAAATCATTTAGTTTGTAATCTATGTGCATACGTGTATGGTGTTATTACGAAGTATGAGGTGAATTAGCAGATACGACCAAGAAGATCGTAACGGTCACTAAATTAACCTGGTAACTATACATTATTTTATATACGTATTTTTGTTTACCAATTTAACACCACTATATCTAGGCCTTAGAATGATTTAGTTGATTTTCATAAATACCCAACATTATCAGTTGCTGCTGAACCTTAAAATTTACTGTAGACTATAAGACTCAGAGGAAATGGGTAAGGGAATCAGATGTTGCATACCCTCTTCATTACTTATTTACTTACTTCTTTCTTACTCTATTCTTCTGGCCGTCTTTGGAATCTTATAACATCTTGTCTTGGTCTTCTAAGGTCTGGACTTTCTTGGGGACTTCGGGTCTGGTTTTATATTGGGGATTTCTGTTTATCAGAAGCCCTGTGTCATTGTTAGTTTTTAGATAATAAACACAAGACTTCGATTTACTTGATCTTATTTTATTTTTAAATCCCCAACCAGACAATCTGCGCAGATGAGAACGGCGGCGCGTATACGCGACTTACAACCTACGAACTCGGCTCCTACCTTCTAACTGACTGAAACTTACTTACTATCTAAACCGGAAGAGAGGGTCCTCTCTACCGGTTCTCACGGCTATCCCCGGAAGATAGTGTTAGGACTGAGGTAAAGCTTATCACTCAATCTTCAAGGCCGTCAGCTGCACTTAAAACGCCATCTTGTTTCTACACTATTGCACATAAATATTAGGTATCTAATAATTATGTAACACAGAGCCCTTATGCCACCCCTACACCTGGTTACTACAGCTGGCCAGAGAGGCAACATGGTAATTATGCTGTTTACTTTTTTTGAGAACTTTCTATAAGATACACTGCGTGTCGATGTCTTTTTGTATGACCTTATCTGTTGAAATATATTTTTTATCATCTTTTATTGAATGTTATCTATTTCTTCCTTTGTACAGGATCTCATAAATATACACAGAAATATACCTGGTATAGTTCAAATGATCATATGCAAAATACCAGGAGACAATTTGCAGATTGAAGGTGAAGGGCCTAATCTCCTATCTGAGAAAAAAAAAAAAAAAAGAGAAAGAAAACAGAGAAAGGAAAAAGGAAGAAAAAAAGAAAAACAGAAAGGAAAAAGAAAAAGAAAAAAAAAAAAAGAAAAGGATGAGGAAATAAAAAACAGGAAAGAAAAGAAGAAAGAAGGAAAATAAATATTTTAAATATGAAAAAAAAAAAAAAAATAGCAGAGGTGATCACTACTAGAATAGACCAGTCTTGATTAGTGATCATCCTCCACACATTAATCATTTGTGTTTTTTTGTAAAAAATCTTGTTGAATAAGTCTGATTATTTTTGAGATCTAACTTCCCTGACTTATTTACTCTGAATGAAGAAAGCTGCATGGAAGACGAACTGACTTAAACAGCTATTGATAACGTATTTCTCCGAAAATAAGACCTAGTGTGATATTTCAGGATGATTTTAAAATAAGCCCCAGTTGAGAGCGGCAGGCAGACAGAATAGGCATGCTTCACAATTACATCATGCAACGCAAACACATGATATCCTAGTATTATATTAAAAAAATAGCTCACAGACAAGCTAAAGAGACAGTTCTTCCAGGCCGTTGTCGTGTCAGTACTGCTGTATGGCTGCACCACATGGACACTAACTAAGCGACTAGAGAATAAAGTAGATGGGTAGCTGCACAAGAATGCTGCGGGTGATCATGAATAAAAGGTGGAAACAGCACCCTACCAGAAAGCAGCTGTACGGCCACCTACCACATATCACCCAAACCATCCGAGTAAGACGGACAAGACACGCGGGACACTGCTGGAGAAGCAAGGACGAACTCATAAGCGACGTCTCCTGTGGAAGCCAGCACATGGACACGCCAGCGTGGGCCGACCAGCAAAAACGTACGTTGATCAGCTCTGTACGGATGCAGGATGCTGCATAGAGGACCTTCCGAGAATGATGAGCGATAGGGACGGATGGAGAGAGATTGTCATGGATATCCGCGCTGAAAGCGCGAAATGATGATGATGATGATGATTTTGTTGCAATTTTTGTGTATATAAGGCATGGGGCAAATGGCCACTTCTACTTATAGACTCGTTGAATACCACGTGACCCAAGAAAGATTCCTATTATCCAATCACTGGCACTGCTGCTGCTGCTGCTGTATTAATAGAGGCCCATTCTAAACTTATGTAATTGACACTTGGATTCTCTTGGACGTCGGACTTACAAAGAATACCCTAACACCGGATTCTTATTGGCTTGCTTACTTATTCACTACATCTGGAACTAAGGATGGCTGCCAGATACTTAACAGATTTTAAAAAAGGTGCAGATTATCCAGAAATAAGGACATCTCTAATAGTTTATTCTTTGCAAACTTGATCAGTAACATTGTAAGATTCAAAGTTAATAATTGAACAACAGCTCCAACACGTTGTGAGACAAAACATTTAATATTTGTAAGGCACATGGTAACGATAAGATAGATAAAGTACATAGATACATAAGATACAAATAAGATATAAGAGTAGAGATAAAAGGACACATTCATGAATGGTAAATACAAGATACAATATTTAGGTATAAACGAGATACCCAAATGTACATAAAATATAAATGTTACAGACATGGAACTAAAGGATAGTCCATGCTGTATAAAAGACTTACAGTAATGTAAGGGGGGGGGCAAAAGCCCCACCGAGAAGGGGTAGATAGACTCTAGCCCATATCAGTTCGTTGAGAAGATGCAGCTAAAAGAGGAAGACAAGTTCAAATAAGGCGCTTAAATACCAGAGGTCCCCTAGTGGGAACAAACGGCAACACAGCGGAAAGATAACTCTTCCAGGCAAAGGGAAGATAATCCCCTACAACATCTTTGAATTTACAGTCCTTCGCCAGAGCGTGCAATGCCTGAAGATATTGATCAAAGGTTTCTCTAGCTTATTGAGTTCTGATCACTAGTACATGTCTGACGCATATCTCACGTTTTTCCTGGACGAACTATCTATTTAGTATATTAATAGCATCTTCAAAGTCTGTATATTCGCTGAAAAGTTCATCTACATCAGACGACACGTAATGTATAAGAATATCCAACTTCTCTTCATCAATATACTTGAGGAAGTTTTAAAATATTCGGTACCAATGATTCTATATTTTCTCAGTCTCATGGTTCTCTCTAGATCCAGGAATTTTCAGTTTTAGTACCTTGTCGATTTTGATATATATTCGAACACCAAAAATAATTGTGAATATAATGTTCTAAACTATCATTAGTTGAAAATATTCAATATTATTTCTCTAGTAATTTCGTTGGATTGTTTAGACTCCAGATTTTCAACTTTTGTTTATAAGGAGGAGATTTGCATCTGAATGCAACAAAAGTGAAAAGAAATGATCGGTAACTATTGGATTAGAAGATTAAGAGACTTGATAAGTCGAAACACATGTCTGTGGATGACCCTATATATGCTCCCCATCCCCTAGGGTTGAGCACTCTGGGGGGGGGGGACCTCGCCGACGGCCGCCAACTCAAGCGTAAACGCAACGCTCTTCTATATATGGAATGGAGCACTCTGTGACGGCCTTTACACACAAAGCGATGTGTGTATTAAAACAGTTAAAATTCCCTTCCCATTCTGTAAGTGAAGACAGCCTAATGGTTAAGGTGCCGGACTGACACCCAACCGATCGGATTTCAATTCTGGCTGTAGGTAGCTTACAAAATGTCTAGCTACACTGAAGAGACTTGATAAGTCGAAACACGTGTTTGTGGATGACCCTATATATATATATATATATATATATATATATATTGATTGATAGATTGATAGAAACAAACATATATATATATATATATATATATAATATATATATATATATATTTATAATAAATAAATACAACTCTTACACATGCAATCGAGCACTTTATTTCAATTCTCCAATACTAAAAAAAAAAAAACTACCGATATATATATTGTTGTGATGTTAGTCCCAACAGTAAAAAGAAGTCAAGTCGAGATGGGGTAAAATAAGACAAGTGTATTTACAATTAATGGTACATGTACGACTAGCTTGTCGTTAACGGGAACAGTCCTCCCTTTCCACTCGGTGTCTCACTATTTATAGTGAGAACCGGTGCATGTTCTCCACTGTAGGAACGGCCGGTACAACACACACACACATATATATATATATATATATATATATATATATATATATATGTGTGTGTGT